>JAFBJS010019782.1:28816-65336 GCA_016785265.1 Paraplagusia blochii | reverse complement strand
CCAGGTAGGAGACAAAGAGGAGATTGATGGATGCAGTGAGGGAGGACATGGAGGTAGTTGGAGTCAGAGTAGAAGATACAGAGGACAGGGGGAGATGGAACATGTTGATTCTCTGTGGCTCCTGGAAAAGGAGATTTTAAATATTTTAATTGGTTAAAATTTACAAGCACTTTCTACACAATATAGCTGTAGTTTGCAATCAATATATGCTGCAGTCAGCCTCCTTACGTCTATAGCCCTGGTTAGTATTCTGAATGTGAGGGGAAAAAACAAAGTGAACTGCTTTCTGATTAACAGAGGTTCCAGTACAGTTCGCACATTACCCTATTGAAATGTCCCGTGGATATGTAACTCAGAACATTCTCGAAAGCCTCTTAGACGTAATTTTGTGCGTAGCCTTTGTCAACACAACATCTAAAGGGACAAAACGGCCAATACGCACACTAAACATCAAAGTACATTGAGTCAGAGCAGCTTAGTGGTGAGAATGAAACAGGAGAGTTGTTTTCTGCCGACATGAAAGCCAAAAGAAAGCCGCTCCTCATTGTCCGCCTGCTCCACTGTTAGGTTTGAGTTTAGATAACGCACACTCACTCGCTTTAACCCTCCCACATACACAGACAATACATGCACAGAAGTTGCCCAACACTAAGTATCAAGATAATAAAAGCAGACTTTGTAAAAAAAAAAAAAAAAAAAACATTGAGACACCTGAGACTTTGGGAGGGAAGAGACAGTTGAGCAGCTGAGAGTATAAGAGCATCGTGTGAAGGATTACATATATTGTTCAGAATTCAGTTAGACAATGGATAAGTGATAGATCAAAGACGGGCTCAAAAAGACAGGACAGTAAATCCTGGACGACAAGCCATCCTTAACCATATCCAACATCACAAACACAAAGACTAGCTAGTTACCATGTTAGCCATATGCCATGTTTTGGAAAGCAGAAGGAAACAGATTTCCATGATGATAATTGCAGCATATTTAGTATTAAAACAGGTGATATACAAGTGGGATCGCTTTCAAATAATATTCAACAAAAACATTATCATTGTTGGTTACGCTTAGCTGTGTGGTGGCAGTGGTGGCCTAGTGGTTAAGAAACTAGGTTTGAATCCACAAACTGCCAGGTTATCACTGAGGTCCACTGAGCATGGCACCGTCCCCCCTCACAGCTCCACAGGCGCTCAAAGCTGCCCACTGTTCACTTTGGTGATTGTTGGTTAAATACAGAGGTCAATATCTTTGTGTGCTGTGGTGTGAATCACAATGTCACAATGACAAGGAGTTTGCTTTCCTCCCTTCCTTCCTATGTTGTCAACTAGGAGAAAAGCCTGGAATTTGGTAGCATAGTTAACTGCTAATTCTCAACAACATTTGTTTGTTTGTTGTTGTGTATGTAAGTGAAAGAATGAGAGAGAGAAAGAAATCACTGGCCTCCAGCCATGCTAGGTGAGGCAAAGGAGGTGTGTGTGTGTGTGTGTGTGTGTGGGTGTAAACCTAGAAACTTGATGATGGTCCTTTTAGAGCAGTGAGGAAATTCTGAGATAGCACAAAAGGTTTGAGAACAATCAGATGACAAATAAATACTTCCCTCCTGCAGGCAGAAAGTGAATTATGGGAGAATGCACTGCAGGTGTCTCAAACAACAGGCCAAAGAGAAATTGTGCCAAAGAGTGTTATTAAAACACACGAGATAAAGGACGACAGGGAATGTCATGTGCAAACAAGAGCGAGTAAACAAGCAGACAAATTGAACAACAACACAAGCTCTTCTCCTGAACAGCTGCTCTGTAGTACAACTTACCCACGCTAGCAACACCTACTCTCCAGAGTCACAACTACTACTATTGCTGCTGCTGAATCAGAGTCATGCACTAGTTTGGAGTGGGAGTGATAATGATGTAAGGAACACTCATAGCTTCAATTTACTTAAGTGTTCATTTAAACTTAAAAAACACAACAGTGTTAAGTCTGGCCTAGACATCATATCAATCAGCCTAGCACCTCTCCCACGGATCAAAGGCTGCAAAAAAATACAACCTTACACACCCTTATAAACACACACGCACCCTGCACTTGCCCACTTTTGCACGTATATACACAGAGACACACTTATACTCACACACAATTACATAAGCACCCTAAGAGTTTGGCAGAGAAGAGGCAAAAGTCCTAGTAGGAGGCCAGGCACCTGTAAGAACATATTATGGTGCAAACTCCAGTAGAAGCAAGAAGATTTGCCTTTACAGCCTTTAACTTCATTTTTTTTTTTACCCTCAGCATGTCCAAAACTCCAGTCAGTTATCGGTCAGTCAGTCATTGCTACAAAGTGCCAAAAGTTAAGAAATTGTGTTCCATCAAGACTATACACACTAGTCTTTATTTGTGTGTATAACTGATTGAGGAGAATTGGTATTGATGCAAGACAATTCAGAGAACGCCACATTTTGTGAGCACAGCGTACCCAATAATTAACAGTGTAAAATAATAAAGACGTTTTGAACAAAAACAAGCTTTCTTTGACTTCACAGCTTCTCACAGGTTGTCTGTGTAACTGAGCCTGTTCAAGCTGGTACAGGATGGACTCTTTGTACCGAGTCTGAACAACTCAAATATTTTGTGAGGCTGTAACACCCCCTTGTGGCCATAAAGTCAACAATGACGGAAAATAGTTCAGGTGACAAGATTACGACAGTAATATTATTAATAATAATAACAATAATGCTGCTGCTGCTGCTGCTGCTGCTGCTGCTGCTGCTGATGATGATGATGATGATAAATAATATAAAGTCAATAATAAGTAATAAAGTCAAAGAGTAAAAAAGTAACGTGCATTTTACAATGGGTGCGATATTAAATGCACCTATTGTATGCAATTGTAATTGTTATAAAGACCAAAGGTGAGAGTCAATGGTTCGAACTAATACAGTTATTGGTCAATGCCATTTATACATATTTTTCTCTTCCTTTCAGCTTGTCCCATCTCCCCCTGTCCTCTGTATCTTCTACTCTGACTCTAACTACCTCCATATCCTCCCTCACTGCATCCATCAATATCCTGGTAGCTCCATCTCTAGGATCATTCTTCTACCAATGTGTCCACTCGGATTTTTGTCCATTTTTTTCTGTGTTGTCCCTCTTATGGCCTCATTCTTAAATCCCAGCATCTCTAACTCCTCGACCTCCAGCTTTGCCTCCAGTCTAGTGTCTCTAGTCCATACATCATGGCTGGTCTCACAGCTGTCCTCTAAACCTTTCCCTTCACCTTAGCTGACACTCTTCTACCTAAGATCATTCATGCCACTTTTCTCCAGCTCTTCCATCCTGCCTCCACTCTTCAACAGTCTCCTCTGTTTTGGATAGCTGATCCTAAACTACAGTACGGCACTTTCAACACCTCTGCTCCTTGTAGCCTCACTATTCCACAGTTCTCTCCCTCCAGTACACACAAACATCAACATTCTGCAGGATTTTTCAATCAAGACTCTTCAAATGCATGGGTTTGCAGTGCCATTCTTATTGAAATTTCAAAGGGTGTAAAGTAACTGATTTCACAAACATTCTGTCTGTAGATGGGATTTTGTTGATACATACATATTTTTTAAGTACATAGAACTTACTCCATTGGTACACGAAACTGGGCAACATCAGGTGGCTGCTCTCTCCCTGGCCGTACCAGGGTCAGGAACCATTTGGGTCGAAAGATCCTCTGCTGAGGGTTGCCCAACTGGTAGAGAGGGTAACTGACATGAAAAGAATAAACACTTCAATGAGGAGGACAGAAATGACAGCAAAGGTGGTTAACAATAAACTCATCACTGTTTTCCAAAGCTGCAAAGAAATGATAGTGAAAAGGTTGACTATTCAAAATGTACTACTGCATGTTCTTGAGCACTTACAATTATATACATTGCTTAAGTAGTTGTAATCTTGTAATCTGTGCATAATTTAATTAATAAAGTTCTATCTGTCTTCTTGTTCTTCTCTCAGCTTGTCCCTTTTTCAGGGGTTGTCACAGCGAGTCAACTTTTTCCATCTCACCCTGTCCTCTGTATCTTCTACTCTGTCTTCAACTACCTCGATGTCCTCCTTCACTGTATCCATCAATCTCCTCTTTGGTCTTCCTCTTCTCTTTCTACCAGGGAGCTCCATCTCTAGCATTCTTTTACCTCCTCTTCACCTCCCTCCTCTGAACATGTCCAAACCATATTAATCTAAATTAACTCTTTGATAGTGGTAAGATGAGTATATAAAACAGATATTTGGTTAATATAAACAACAACATTTATATAACTTACTTAATATATTACATTTTCCAATAAAAGAAATAAGAACCTTTTAAAGAGTTTAAACTACACCTTAATAACGACCACTTGTAGAAGCAACATGTATTTCATTATTTAACTAATATATTTAAATTCTTTTTTAAATTGATAATTTAGATTCTAGCAAATTAGGTATACCTCAACGTCAAAAGACACATTTTGGTAATGGACATCACAGAAAAGATTATAGGCGCAATATTCATGTTTTCATCATGCTTCAGACAGAAGGTGAAAGAAAACGCAGCGAAATTAAGTGGTAATAATAAAAAGGCATGAATTTGACAGTGACTACAGGGTGCTAGCGGTGGCTATGTTTTGTTAGCTCACTAACTGCTCGTAAATGTCCCACAAGTTCCGACGTCTACGACTTGCAAAAAAATCTCAAGTTATAAATACAGTATATGCACAGACACTTACAACACTCGCGTCAACGGCATTGCCGCGTTCAATTGATGAATAGCGTTTGAAGATGCTGTATTTTGTTGTGCAGTCTGCTCAAGGTTGTCAAACACAACACGTGTGGGTTTTAGTTTCCGGGTCATTCAGAGAGCGCATGCGCATTTCCTTTTCGATATGTCCTTGATACATAGGTCAGTGATGGTTCAAACCCCACTTCAATTCAGAAAAGTAGGTTATTTAATGAGCAGGAGCCATTTTGTCAGGTCTCTGTGAGAATAAACAGAAATTCTAGGCACAAGTATATTATCTTTAGCCTTCTGTGATAGTACTATGGCAGGTTCTTTTGAAATTTTAGACTAGTTTATGTATTTTTTTTACTATGTGTTAGTGTGCAGTATAATAGATATACCTTACAACAAACAGACAAATCTTAAATTATGTCTTTCAATTAAAAAGTCTTCATGCTATGTACAGTATTTAGAGAAAATAGGTTTTTATTATATTGTTCCATCTTTACCCTTTTGGACAACGACTGTTATTACTGTACATCTTAATACAAGCGCAAGGAAAATATTTAACATTTGTTCTTTAAGCCTTTTTTGTGTTAACAGATTTATTATAAAGAGCACAGTAAACGCGTATGGTTTACCATGACGTGTAAGACGACAGCAGAGGGAGACATTTCCTCATTTTTATTCAAAATCTGTTGCTGAGCATTTGAACCCAGACCTACTAAAATGTTCCTTCCTTACAGGGGAGGGAGGCTGGTTGTCCCCTGAGTGGAACATAAGTCCCTGGCACAGCTGGTCCAGACCTGGCAGGAGTCACTACACTGACAACTTACACTATGCCTCTGAGAGGGAAGTTTCCATCAGTTAGGATGTCACTAGTATGTGTGTTTGTATAAAGTAGGAAGAGGTTTTTTTTTATTCATTTAATTAATAAGTTAATTTCAAAATGCTAATCTCATGGTCATTATTAAAAATATCATATTAAAAGAAAATAAATTATAATATAATATCACAATAGCCCATGTCTCTGCTTTTGTTTCTGAAATAAAAGTGAATTTTGTCATCAGTTGTTTGCCTGTTGCCTGTTGTTTTAGGGGAGAGCGCTGGATTGCAGGAGTGCTTATTTTAATATAATGTAACCAGACATATTAACAGTGACAAAACCTAAATAAAAGCAATACTTATAAATACTTAGTAAAGTATTTTTAAATACTTTACCAAGTAAACATCACAAACACGTCAATGAGATTTCATTTTCAGTGTCTCAGAAATATAGTCATTATGACTTATAGTCAAACTAATAATACTCACAGTGAACTCATTAATAATACATTCATATTCTGTATTTTCATTACACTACACTGACGAGACGCTTTCATCCAAACGACATACAATTTGAGAAACAGTCCAGCCCCCGTAAAAACGTAGGTCATTAAGTAAGAAAATATATACCATCTATTAGAATGTTGGAAATCGCCATATGAACATTAATGACATTAATGTTAAGATTAAGAAAACCTTTATTTGTCCTACAGTGGAGAAATTGCATCTTGTGTTTTATCTGACTATTAATTTTTTAACATTCATTTATTTATTTTCATCCACTTATCCATCACCAAGTCTCCACGACTGCCACCCAAATCACACTGCTCCTTACTGTGAGTCTTCCTGTGGGTGGTGACTCCACTGGAAGTCATGTGGGTCAGTACAATGCCATGATCAGAGCACCCCAATGACAACCTGGCAGCTGGTGGATTAGAAAATGAAGCCTTGTGGACCCAAGGCTGCTTCATGAACCACTAGGCCACCTTTTTAACATTCATGCTATATTCACCTTTTACCTACAATTGACTGAAACATCTCTGTGCTGGAGTGAAGGATTGTTGTTGATTTTCCCAGACTCCTCCCAATAATTTTAATAAAAAGACAGAAACACAGAAGCATGCACAGACATTGTGTCTCTCTGTGTTTCTGCATGTTTTTTGGGCAGGAGACAGTCACTCTGATCTCCGTGTCTGTGATGGTTTGAATCTTGAAACATGTCTGGGAAAATCACACAAGTCCGGATTGCCCACCGTATTAAAAACCTTGGGCATCTGCATCTGTAGTGGCATCTGCTGTTAAAAAAACCCTCCATAATACATTTGTACAATGCAATTTTAAACCAAAGACCTGGAAGTTTTAATTTCACAAACATTATTCATTCCTGACGTGATCAAATATTCATACATTTTTCTTTTGTCTTGTTTTGGCCCAGCAACAACTGTGTGACTGCTGGCCAGCAGCCTGCATGTGACAAAGCCTGCCAGTGTCAATCATACCATGACCTACCGAGCCAGAAGAGCCGTCCATTAGAAGCAGGAGCCTTAAACAGTACATCCTGCTCTGGCTGAGATTTAAAGGAGACCCTGCCGAAAATATATCAAAACACCTGCTCGGCATGATATTGACAGCGAGCCAATGACCTGCCTGACATAATCGGCATTATTTAGCACTTTCTTTTATAGTGTTATTAATCTACGTTACACATTTTTAGTCTTTGGATTCTTAATTAGAAATTATTTTTATTGCATCTGCAAAGTACTTTAATCTCTTTAAGCTGGAAAGTTCTTATTTTGACTCTGTTAAAACACCAACACCTAATGACTTATGAGTGAATGTCATGGCTAACATTATCTCTGCAGTCTCTACAGGCAGAGGAAACAAGAAAGTAGACGTCATAAATACAATACTTAATATAAGGTTTTTATATCTCTTTGCCTAGTCCTTGCTTTTTATTCCTCTTTGACTTCCAGCTAGGCCTGGTATTTTCTACAACAAAGGTGTCAAACTTAAATTCACAGTGGACCAAAGTTAAAAACTGGGACAAAGACAGGGACCAGACTTCATATTTATTCACAAATTTATTTTCTCTTCTACAGATATACTGTAGTATGTAATGTAATTTTCTTTATGGAAAGAAACTTTAATATTTTGTCCTGAACAACCATATCTACTTTATCTGTCACTTTTCACAGGCCAACAATAAAAAATTACTAATATTACAAATTCTGCCACTGTATAGTGGCTCTTTTGCTAGTGGGGAAACTCCAGGAGACATTTGATAGAAACTTGCAGGACAAAAATAATAACACTGCGGGCTCAGATTGGGGCCCCGGGCCTGAGTTTGACACCTACATATATGTGATTCTTCTTCTTCTTGGTCCATCATTGTAACCTCATGACAATGACTTGTTAGTAAATTGATGCTGGGTATTCGTCTAACCTATTCAGTCTGTCGGGTACTGCTGGGTTTTTTCTTAACTTCTATTCTGTATTTGTATTTTTTTTTAGAATTTATATTAATTCCTTGGATTCTTCTCGGATCCTTCAGGAAATTATGCCTTTGCATTTAACCCAACACAGTAGTGAACTGTCTGACATAACTGATATAACTGACATAACGGCTACTGGAATCATTTCTAATTTGACTATGTGTTGTATCTTTGTACTTTTTTTATTTTATTGTATTTTTATGCTCTAACATCCATTGCATTGTCTGTCCATCCAGGGAGTGGATCCTTCTCCCTGAGGGTCTGAGGACAGAGGATGTTACCAACCGTGTGAAGCCCTATGTGACAAATTTGATTTGTGAACGTGAACTTGTGAACTTGGGGGGATTTGAACCAGATACCTTGTGGAGGTCCCAAGTGAACTTCCTTAACCACTAGGCCACCAACTGTACGGTATATATTTCTACTGATATTCACTGTTGTCACTGTCTCCTGACCTCACTTGGCTCCAACTGAACAATATGGACTGACAGCAAGTAGATTTCATAAACTTAGTAGTAGCAGATGATGAGACAAAAAGACAAAAGTCTTTATGGACTTCTTAAAAGTCTAGTTTGGGTAAAGACCTTTATTTATTTTCCTTTAACTAAACCTGCTCTGTTTTGTCTGATTGGTTGTTATTATTACCCATACATTACTAATCAACAGTTAAGACCTCCACCAATTGCACCAGAAACAACCAGAGGTTGAACATGATATGCACTCTAGCCTGCTAATACAAGACCAACTGATTGAACTTACAAAAACACACCAATACTTCTAATTTATTTTTAAGGTAATACATTTATCAACTGATCAACCCATATTTATGTCATTGCACTTTTGCACTTCTTGTGTGGAATTTGCATGTCTGCATGCATCAGGTTATTCAAGCAGTCGACAAACTGTCAGAGGGTGGGGAGAAACGTTAATTGGACACTTTAAAAAGACTTTAAAAAAAGAAGAATGTGTGACCGCCGTGGTGGCTGTATATCAACAAGGTTTCAGGTTCAATTCCTACAGCTGCCAGGTTGCCACTGAGCAAGGCTCACAGTAGGGAGCAGTGTGAGTAGCAGTCGTGGAAAAGGATGAAGTCGAATGAATTCTAAAAATGTGAGTATATGATGGGAAACCAACTATCATGAGTGCTTTAAAAGATTAAGCTTGAAACAATTTTTTTTTTTTTGGCCCTTGCTTTGGCTCACTGGCAATGTCTCTGTCATTGGTGAAAACTCCAGGATAACTACTGAGCAAGTTCTAATCCTTATTAGTGGGGTCGCCACCTGCAGGAAGATACGGTGCAGTGCAGTGAGTTTTGCGTGGCAGCCCTGGAGACTTGATGCTTCAGTGACAGTAATGGATGAAAATGAATGGATGGAGTTTCTTTGACTTTCATTAAGCTCTGCTTCTATCACCGAGTTCATACTGTGCTTTCAAAGGTACGTGATCTCTTATGACGTTCTAAGGATATTTCTGTTCTTGCATCGTTCCACAACAACAAACAACCAAGAATTTATAAACCTTGGCTTTCCTTATGGTTAAATGAGATCTCCTCCCTGTGCCACTAATTACTCACTAAGTGGTGAACTTATTTCTTACTCTGTATAGATACCACAGCAGTAGCCATTCTCATTACTTCAGTTAGGGTACTGGTGTTAAGCAAGGCTCCAGCTACTGCAGACTAAGCCAAATCCAGGGGGTGTTGAGGGGACAAGCAACATGAACCAATGCAACCTTGAGCCAAAGGTTCAGTCTCACACTGTTGTCCAACTCTGCCATTTATAGACACTACTTAAACCTGTTTGTTAATACATTTAAGTAAAACCAAACAAATCAATTCTATTATTTTGATACTTGTTAAAAGAAGGAGACAGGTTGATGAGCCATGGCGCGTGTGTCTCTAAATATTTGGTTTTGCAAAATTCTGTAAGGGACAAGAACATGTTTATGGTACGGGACGTATACCTAGATATGGGCTTGAAGCGCAGTAGAAAATCACATACATTTACACACAAATAATACAATAAAATGTTCTGATTGAGGTAAATATTATTGATTTCAATTTCCTTTTTTGGATGTTGTTCATGACAAATGGGAATAAATGTGTACGGTTTATAAGCTGCAGTGTTTGTGTTGGCAGTCAAATGAGAGAGAGAGAGAGAGAGAGAGGGAGACTTGAGGGGAGCAGGAATGAAGGTTCAGACTTGGGGCAGTGGAAAGTGGCTGTTCGTGTGACAGTACAGAAATGAAGAAAGTATGGAAGAAGGGGGCGAACGCTCAAACAGTAGAGGTGAACCGAGGGTAACTGTTTGGACTACAGCAGGATTGTCCCGCACTGAGACGACCGCATGGAATCTATCGACTCCAACTAAGTCCCAGGCAGTCAGAAGAGTGTACGTCTGAGTTGATATCCAAGAGACTAGAATGAGAGAATGTTAAAGGACAGATCCAGACGAAAAACTGTCATGTTTGCCAGCTATAACAAGCAATTCATGGATTTAAGTGCTTCTCTGGAGGCAGCTCAGTCACCCTGATGAAAGTGATGACCTTTTTCCAAAGTAATGTTTAACAACATTTAGTAGTCATATTTAATATTTACAATACCCTCATGTTTTATCAGGCAGCAGTATAACCTTGGCACTCTTAAGTGAAAAACCAGGATGTGGACGGAAGGCCAATCCAAGTTGATCTGAGGACCTTCAGTCAATACTCAAGCCAACAGTGGGTGTGTTGAATACATCTGCCACAGGCACGGTTCATTCTGTGGGAGTGGACTATAGTTTGTCATGCATGTAATGCAACAGATTTATGGACGAGGAAAAAAATGGTGTTGGAGTAGCTAATTGCCATATTTGGCACCAGCTGCTTCAGTTCCATCCTCGTCCTGTTGATAATCTCTATCAGATGTTTATTGGATGGAAGGATAAGATGCGTTGAGATTAGTGATGTGTTATCTAGGGAAGTAAGAAGGAAAGGAAAGCAATTGTCATTGTGATCCCCACCAGGACACACAACGCAATGTGACGTCTGCATTTAACCCACCACCAAAGTGAACAGTGGGCAGCTTTGAGTGCCTGTGGAGCAGTGAGTGGGGACAGTGCCATGCTCAGTGGACCTCAGTGGTAACCAGGTAGCTGCTGGATTCAACCCGGAATGAATGAATGGTCTATTGAATAGTCTAAAAATGCATTATTATTATGATTATTATCATTGTTGTTGTTATTTTTCATTCATTCCTCTTCATCCTATTATCTGTGGCTGGGTCGTAAGGGCAGCAGTCTCCACGACTGCCACCCTAATCACACTGCTCCCAACTGTGAGCATCCCCTCTAGGTAGTGAGTCCACTAGAAGTTACCTGCGGGTTGGGACGGTGCTATGATCAGAGCACCTTAGTGGTGCCCTGATCTGGCAGCTGATGAGTTAGAACATTAATAATTAATTAATAATTATTAATTTTAGTCTTGTTCTTCTCAAAATTGTTGTTTTTATTGTTATTTATATTATTATATATTTTATCTAAAAATTTTAATTATTAATTTAATTTAATTATTAGGTAGTGTGGCATGTTATATCATGCCAGCATAACAGTAAATTATAGTTACAAATGTCAGAATCAAATGCAAATCCATATAAGCCCCAAAATAGCCACAGTAGTCAGTGTGAAAAGACTAAACTAACAGTATTTATATTGTTTAAATAAACACAAGAGCATTAGAACAATATACACGGTACAAGCCAAATGTTTGAACATATGTTCTCATTCAACGAATTTCCTTGTTTGTTTCTCATTTTTGTTTTGCATTGTAGATTCTCACTGATCGGCCTGAACTAATGTGGTATTAGCTACACAAAATGTGTCTTATATTTTAATATATAAAATATTATATTTTAGATTGCTCAAAGTAGCCACTCTGTAGATTTTTTTAAAGCTCTGCAAAATCTGGACGTTCTCTCAGTGGGATTTTCAAGGTTTTCAAGACTGAAATGAAAACCATTTCAGGTGCCACCTCTGGAAGAGTCCATCAAGAGAATGCCAAGTGTAAGAAAGTAATCAGAGCAAAGGCAAGGTACAAAAAAGGGATCTAAGACATCATTTTAGTTAATTCACAATTCTGGGTTAACTACATACTTTTATACATGGAATCATACATAGTTTCAGTGAAAGTCTACAATGTACATATATATCTATATGCATATGTTTATTTAGGATAAATTAAATTCTAGAAAAATCTAAATCTAAATAAAAATAATTTATTTGGAAGTGTTGTTTCCATTATAATCCACAACTCTACAATATATAATTTCACAATTTGCTTCTTTGCTTTGTCCCTGGACTGTAAAATGTCTTTTTTTTTTAGGAAAACAACATCTATTTTTTGCAAATAATTTACTGTCAACATTTCACAGAGACACTCCAAGTAAAAAAACTGACAAAAACTGTTGACCTGATCATGATAGTTCTATGATAGTTAGATCATGATAGTTCTACCATGATGTTTTTATTAAAATCGTAATCATCTTCAAGTACTACGTACTATATCTGAGAGCTTTCTGACTCGATTTATATAGTTATTATTTCAGATAAATTATATATATTATTAGTCTGGTCAGTCATATGACTGCAGTCTATACAATTACTGTGCAGAAGACAGCATTAAGATATAATCAGAGTTTATTTTTGTTAGCACAGCCCTGCAGTTGATATTCTGTGCCAGATTTAGTTGGAAGATATTACTAGTCTAACTTATTTGACTGGTGCTGCTTGAACTGATTGAGAGAATCAATCAGTCATCAATAATTGTGATTTGGAACTTTCCCTTGTCTGTCTGTAAAGCTGTCACCTCACTTGACACATAAAACTCAAACCATTACCTCCCTCCTGGGCCCACACCTAATTAAATCTTTGCCCCTTTGCCTCCAGCACTAAATGAGTGGTCAGAAGTAACAGCCAGTTCAGGTCAGATTCCTCTGTTTTTCCACGTCCCGTGTTCACACTCTCAGAGGGAGCGGGTGCATGCCACACGGCAGTCTTGGACTATTAATAGCAGTAAGCGATGGAGTCGGGGGCAATCAGGATGGTGAGTAAATTTACACCCTCCTCTCTGAACGTCCTGTTGATGTCATGAGTGTCAACTCTGACCCAGGGGCCCGATTGCACCGAGGCCCACGTTGAACGGGGCTCCCGCAGCACACTGGTCAAACCCTGTGGATTTATGATCTCGCAGTAAACTCACTCGTCAACTGTTTATGTCCCAAACAATAAGAACCATTCAAAAAGAGTCAAAAGGTTGTGGTATCATTTCACTTGAAACTCATGCACATACGTCGACCGCAGAACCTCAGGCCCTCACATGACGACAGCTGACACACCAACTGGAGCATCTTTGTCTGTCTCCTTCATCAAAGCAGCTGGTCATATGAATTCTCATAGATTTCAAAACTCTCAAAGTACAGTGTTGGGTGTTAGGGCGCACCACAGGTTCCCACAGCCTTATCAAGTGTCCTTGTCCCAGCCCCAAGATATTTGATAGACCCAGGGAGGAGGAGAAGGAAGAGGAGGAGCAGGAGGATTGAGGACTGACATGCATAAGCGGGGACATGGACAACTGATCCTCAAATTATGTCAGTCAACACTCCTTGGATATCTGGTACAGAGGGTGACCCAGCCTTCGAACATAACAACATTGTCCAGTAAACGTCCTCAGAATATGACATTTTTTTAGGTTGCAGCAATAAAAAAATAATAAATAACTCAATTGAATGATACATTGGCGATTCAATAAATTGATCAATTTTTAATGTTCAGTCTTCAGTCTTAAGAAAGGATTAGTAAATGTCAAGCATCTGTAAGGGCTAATGGTTGAGGTGGTATCATGTTACCGAATGTATGTGCACTGACACTGCAGATGCATTTATTGTCAAACAGGATGCCACCTTTGGCCGGTAACACTAGCACCAGCCTTGAGTCGCTCATAAACACCATTCCTCCAAACCAGCTGGGCCACACTGCAGATTAAAATCTATCCATGACATAAGAGATTTCTGATAAAGAACCACAAACGTCACATTTACACAGACTCAAATTATCTACCTATATGAGCACAGGGTATTGAAAAATACAACTTTGTTAGTGGTATCTAGGGTGAAAGCTTTAATATTGATAAATCAAGTGTCAAAAACACTCTCAACGTCAGGTGTTACATTAAA
This sequence comes from Paraplagusia blochii, assembly GCA_016785265.1. NCBI lineage: Eukaryota > Metazoa > Chordata > Actinopteri > Pleuronectiformes > Cynoglossidae > Paraplagusia > Paraplagusia blochii. Next base: position 51,076 of record JAFBJS010019782.1, on the reverse strand, counting down.
ACGCTGTAAAGAATATTTATTTGCTTTATGGCAAATAAAAACTTATTAATGTGACTTATTAATAGTTACAATCTATTGATTGTTTAACTTTTTTTTATTCATATAAATGTGTATTAAATCTGATGCCCTCATACTGACATAAGAATACTTCATCAACCAACCAAGTAAATTGACTGAGCAGATTAGAGAGGTTAAAGATGCTGAGATTCTCTTTAGGAGAGACAAGGATGGACAGGATCAGGAATGAGGTGATTAGAGGGACAACACAGGAAGGTTTGGAGAAAAAGCGAGAGAAGACAGATTGAGATGGTTTGGACATGTTCAGAGGAGGGACAGTGGATACATTAGTAGAAAAATGATCCTAGAGATGGAGCTACCAGGTAGGAGACAAAGGGGAGATTGATGGACGCAGTGAGGGAGGACATGGAGGTAGTTGGAATTAGAGCAAGAGAAACAGAGAATGGGGAGATGGAAACGATGATTGGCTGTGGCAACCCCTGAAAAAGGGACAAGCCGAAAGGAGAGGAAGACTAGACCAGAAGTGTACAAAAAGGCAGAAGTGTTTACATTATCACAACACCACAGATAATGTAATTTAAAAAGGTAAAAATGAATACATATCACAAGCATATCACATATCACAAAGACTAAGGCTGTATCAAATTTTATGCAGGCAATGACACAACAAGGAAATATTTCTTAGGGTTAGAAAAGGAATCTGCCATTTGAATAAAAACAATATCACTATACTGCAGGCCACTTATTAATTCATTTTCATCCTCATATCCATTACGGGTGTAGCAGTCTTCACGACTGCTACCCAAATCACACTGCTTCATTTTGTCAGCCTTCAACTGCTTCTGGAAGTTATATGCAACAGTGTTATTGAGAGTGCGCCTCAAGTGCAGAGCACCTCTGCAACCTGGCAGCTGGTGGATTCAAACCTGACGCCCTGCCACCAGTTACTGCAGAACAAGAAGACTAAGACAATTATGGTGCATCTATTTTAAGCTGAAAACATAAAATTAACAAAGAAAATGTTCTTAAACCATTAAAATCCACTAAAATATGATTAATTTATTACATCAGACGTTACGTGGAAGGAAGATATTGAGGGAATATAACTTTTAGATTATTTTTCTTTAGTTTTTTTTTAGCCAATTAGGGATGAACGGATGAATAGTTTTCCTTGTTAATACATTTGTATTCCACAAAGTCAAACTCAATTTCACCGTAAGCCAGAATTAAAAACTGATATGGAGCCACGGGCAAAACTCAATATATATTGAGAAATTAACTGTAAACTATGTTTTTTCTTATGGAAACATTGAATCTGGAACAGCCATACATGGAAAATAACATTAAAAATAATTAACACATCATTGTTATTTGTTTCTTATTGTGTCTCTTTGTAATATTTCAAGATCATTTTTAATATAAATGTTTCTTTACGTAACAAAATATATATACTATAAGAAAAAGCGTGCATTATTAATATAACATCTTCTGACAGTATATAAAGTCTACATACTGGTGGGTCAACTCCAGTACACATTTGATTTTACCCCACGGTCCAGATATAATTACACTGCGGACCAGATTTGGCCCCCGGGCCAGAATTTGACACCTGTGGTCTACATTATGCAGAACAGAGATACACAATCTCTAAAACTAATGAACTCGAAATAAATATATTTAAGAGACTTAAGATAACTATACTATATACTACTAACTGCTACTAATAAGATACAGACCAAGTTATAGACGTAGGGGGAAACGTGGTTAAATAATAATAAAAAGGGACAACATGTATAAAGAGAGTAAAATGCTCATTGTGAGCTTTTTTTCTGCTTTTTCGAACGAGTCACTAAGTGTTAAAATATAAAAACAACGTCCGGTGACATGAGTTAGACGAAACAAGTGTTCGACCTCGGCTCGTCCATTGGACGCAGCTCAATGTTTAGACAACAAGTGTCTCAACAAACTTTTACGCACGGGGAGAGCACGGAGGATTTACCGGCGAGTCCATGGCCTTCTCACCCCTGGAGCCTGCTTCAGACTGTCAAACCCTGTCAGTCCCCCATTTCTCTCCCTCACTCTCCCTCGCTCTCTCTCTCTCTCTCCACCTTTCCTACGAAGAAACAAACCCGCGCTACGTCAGAAAGTGCAGGGCAAGCAAGACTGCGTCTTAGGAGCTATTCGTAGGCATTGCTGCCAAACCCGGCTTGGGGCAGCCCACGAGCTCACTGCAGCCAATGCTAAATACAAATCCAACTCTTTTAAAACTGCATCAATATGTGGTAAGTCAATATCCTTTCATACTGATTTGTTTTTTTTTCCCGCTGAGATTTTTTTTTCTCGCAGCTTTTTTCTCATGACCCGTCTCTGTTGCTGGCACCATTGCGCAAAGACTAAGAGTTACACCGCAGTAGAGATTTGAAGTTAGCCCGGTTAACTCTGTAACCTGAGTGAATAGACAATGACATGATGAAGCAACAGAGACTTTTGACGCACAGAGATTTCTGTAGCTTTTTTTCTGTTGTGTTTCTTTGCTGATCTCAAAAACAACATGCCCCACGCTCGAAATAGGAACCCTAGCCCCATCCCAGAGGTAACATGGGATACAGGACTGAAGGAGATGAACGAGACTTGGAAAGGAGCTATCGCCTGTCTCGGAGTGGCCGTCTTCTTCGTAATGACCATCGGGATCATATACTGGCAAGTGGTGGACCAGCCCAACAAGAACTGGATCATCAGGGGGACTTTTAGTGGACTGATCTGGGAAAGAACGACCCACTCGCTCGTAATACAAACCTTGGAGGAGGACAAGACGTTTGTGGAGATAGACGTTGGGGACGTTGGGAACGCTGACATCGAGGTTCCATTTGTCAGAAACCTGTGTTGGTTAAATAAAACCGAGTTCTGCTACACGTGGGACTCGGTGGCCGAAGTGAAAATCTCACTGGAGGTCAACGAGGAGACGGAGACCGAGTGCTACAGTATGACTTGGACGCCGGTGCATTGTCATGTCGAGCTGAAGGTAAGGCGTCTTCTGTCACCTGGTCATCTGTCAGACTCACAGCACGAGCATCCTCAAGGTGACATTTTTATTATTAATAATAATAATAATAATAAAGAGGGGCACAGGGGTGAATACTTTAACTCTTTGTTTACGCACAAGAGTCTTATTAATTAACTTTAACCGTTTCCTACCCTGTTGTAATATATGCTATAATTTGATACAAAATATATAGACATATTGATAAATGCATTATGTATAATCAGAAACTATTTCAATTGGAAAATTAAGTGCATTATGCATTCAAATGCGCCACAAAAGTCAATGGCAGACATTTAACCTGTAGCTAATTGATATGAAAACAAACAAACAGTCAGTATTAAGAATATGCAAAATGTATGCCATCGAATACAGTTTTTTTAGTAAATTACTTCAATTGGAAAATTAAAGACGAGGCATTAAAATGCCCCGAAGAAGTAAATGGCAGACATTTTACATATAGTTAATGCGTTTTTGATAACAAACAAATGTCAGCATTAATTATACTCAAAATGTCGAATACAAACTTTCGACGATGATTCGAAATAGATGATTTAATGTCAGACATTAAATGCCCCGAAGAAGTAAATGGCAGACATTTTACGTATAGTTAATGCGTTTTTGATAACAAACAAATGTCAGCATTAACTATACTCAAAATGTCGAATACAAACTTTCGACGATGATTCGAAATAGATGATTTAATGTCAGGCATTAAATGTGCCGAAGACGTTAATGGCAGACATTTTACATGTAGCTAATGGTTATGCTAACAAACAAAAACGTAAGCATTTAGTCTATGTTAAATGTCTGCCATTTAAAAAACTATATTCATTGCCATGAATATAGTTTTTTAGCTGATTATTTGAAGTGGAAAATTAAATACGAGGAATTAAAATGCGCCAAAGAAATAGATGGCATTGGCATTGTATGTATAGCAAACGCTTTTTGATAAAAACAAAACGTCAGCATTAACTACATGCAAAATGTCAGCCCTCGAATACATATTTTTCTAGATGTTTTCAAGTAGAAAATTAAATACGATGGATGAAATTGCAAACAAAACGTCAGCATAAACACTTTAGCTTTATGTTAAATGTATTCCCTCAAATACATATTTTTCAAACTTGTAGAAACATCACAGGCAACAAGAGCGCGAAACTCCTTTACAACACATGGTGTGGAATATGTTTTCATGTCAAATCTGCGTCACGGATTTACTCCCTTTTTTACATGCTCTGTATTTGCAGTTCTTTCCGCCCAGACTAATTATCAAAGGCATTTAACTATTTGGATGTTTGGGAGGTTAATCTGTCCCCACTGGAACATTCCTCACCATAACTCCCTGTCATGTGGCACAACAAATGCTCAAACAAAGTATTTCCAAAGTTAAATGTCCTCCACGTTTTATTTTCCAAAATCTTGCACATAAAAGCCTGTCATGTGATGTTCCCGGTACTTCTTTTGTAAACTTTCATGGTTCATGGAAGAAGTCGTTTTTGCGCATATGTCCCCGTGCCCCAGGACAAGGTTTCCCTCTTTGAAAAAAAAGTCTTGGAGAAATGTCATTTAATGCCTTCTGCGTGCGATGCTTTCTGGGCCAGTCTCATGTATCATCACGTACCACACTGCATTACTGCACTTTCAGAAGAGTGAGGCACTAGATCAGATGAATCCATACTCCATAAGTAGTTCGACTGTACTGCTACCTATCAATCAAATATACAAGTAAACTCTCCGACCATTCATCAGTTTTGTAGATGTGAGATTTGAGACGGTCAGAGATTTCTAGAGATCTTGTTAAGGTCTCTAGAAATGCTCAATGCTTCACATTAACTGATTGCTAGAATAAAACCTCCTGCAGTGTCTTGCCATTAAAAATCCCTTGTCATAATTGATTCCGTTAAGTAGTTTTCATCACCGTACCACAACTGCCTCTAGTCCAATAAGGCGCCAGTAGAGTATCTTGTAAATATTAAAAATAAATACATATAAAACAAATATTATACGTGTCAACAAGAATGACAAAATGTGTAATAAAAGGTTCTTTGGAATCATTTACCATTGCAATTATGTTCAAGTGTCTACAATTATAATGCTTTGCTGTGCATTCTCCGGCATTGTTTCCCAAACATTTTTTCGAAGGAACCAAATTTAAAATCACAAACCTTCGTGACCAAGTCAATACATATTTCTGAATCATTGACTATTACTGATCATTAATGAGGATATTTAATTGTTGACCAAATGACATCTGACCAATTCGTATGTACGTATAGTAGGTAACTTGCAGCTAATTTAAGTTTGAACCAGAGAAACGTTGAGTCTTTTATGTGACACCAGGGCGCACCTTGCTTTGTTGTATGATGCAACACATTATTAAAATTTTCCATTGTTTGTAATATTTTCCCTGTGTCATAATTTTTGCATTGTCTTCCCTTTTTCCCTGTACTTATATTGTTCTTTTTCTGAAAAAAAAATTCAGGACTGTTTCTCCATGACCAATGTGTCCTGGTATGGTGGAGCGAGTGTCCATGGTCAGACATGGCCCTTCAATGATCAAAATGTCACCATGCAGCCGTTTGCCGTCAGTGATCTGAAGGACAACCCCTCTGGCTATGGCTCTGCTCTCGAACGCTACTTTCTGGGCTCGTCAGGTAAGAAATGGTGTCTGGGATATTGAAACATGTTGGATCTGTCATAAATAACATTACACCTACAAAACGATGCACTGTCAACAGTTTTTCTCTACCTGTAATTGGTGTGGCATAAACACTGGGTTCTGGGAACCCGATTCCCCATCAGTGGGCATACGACATGTGCCGTGAATACCATAGTGTGAGGGAAGCCCTGTGGAAGTTATTGTATTTTCTTACGCCTACTGATTACACCCACAGAACACAGCAGAGCTCACACACACCTTTGTGAAAAGGTTCCCCGCAGACTCTACATAAAGGATCCCCGTGGCAGTAACAGCTGATGGGACACCCAGACAGTTCTTACAAAGAGTGGTCAACAATCTGAGTTGGTTAATTCAGTGATTAGACTACAAAGAGACCCAGACCACCTTTAGCATCTTAAACGACCTCTTTGGGATAACAGAGTAATTGCCTTTTGTTTGTATTAAAAGGGAACGTTGGATCAGGGCCCTGCCGACTCTTATAACTCACCAGGTTATTTTGGGGGTGTTAGATTTTATCCTGGGGACATGGAGGGGGGTCCAGTGTGTGTATGTGCACATGGGTGTCTGTATATATGTTTGTAATAGTATTACTACATGTGAAGTCCGTACTGGTCATCCAGTAAGGAAGATTGATAGTAGTTGTAGTAACTTTTATTAAGGTGACACTCACTCACTACTAACATGATCACTAGGGATGATTGGCCTGATATTTTGGAAATATTGGTAAGATCACTATCAGTTTTTCTGCCGACATTGAAAATCTAATAACATAATGCACAAGTTTTGCCAAATCTGTTAGAATTGCACATGCAGTCTTAAGATGTTTACCTCAGTTTTGGAGGCTTTGAAACCTTTGGAGGTTTTGAAGTTGCATATATTGGTATTGGTCGATAATTAAATCAGAAAATAAAGTGCACTATATCGTAAAAATTTTATTTTGTACCTCCCTCATGATCTCTCATCGATTACAACTTTAATGAGTGATGGATGCATTCTCACATGCACATAAACAATGACCGTGCAGGTGACACTCATCTAAGGTTCTTACGTAACAGGCTTAAAAAGAAACATCACATAACAGAAATCTCTGTTTTACTTTGATGGCTGGATAGGAGGAACTGACAGGACCCTGTAATGCTTTGCTTTTCCTTTCTAAGAAGAGAAAACACATGCGCTCTAGCCTGCACAGACACATGTCCTAAAGAAAACAAGTGTTTAAAAGTTGCCAAGTAACCACTAGCTGATATATACTGTACACAGCCACAAAGTATTGCTCAGCAATGACAACAATGCACAGTGGACCATTTGAGATATATTTAACACACAAACAAGACTCTACACACATACATAATCTGAAGTGTAGTGTTATATTATGAGTCAGAGCATTCTGTTTTGGCATGAGCCATTTTTAGTATATTAAGTATAAATATTTAAATTATTATGATCGGAAACTCCCTGTTAATCTAAGGGGTAATATTAAATTAAATAAATTATTTTGCTCTATGTAGCATCTATTTAGATCATTTTATAATTTCAATACATTTTTCAATTTTCATCGGGTTATGAAATTTTATATTTAACTCTAAAAGAAATTATATTCACTTTTGTTCCATGCATTGTTTGATCACCAATGAAAATTTTAATTCACAGTACTATTGACATCAGCCCTAATCTCATCTATTCATAATCAAAAGTCCTGGTTCCAGAAGGTCTGTCCAAGTGAATTATTAAGTAGGAAGAAGGAAACATACATATTTTGTGTTTTTATAAATGGCATGCCAAATGCTTTAGATATGGGTTGTATTTATGTTAATGAAATCATCAGATCTGCGTAATCTTCAAATCCCTGAGACTCTATACAGGAAAGCAAATCTGACTTTAAATTGGTTTACTCTGAGGTAAATGTCACTGCAGTAAAAATCATCCAACAATTATAGAAACACAGTTAAAGAACATGTATTGCGTTTTAATTCAGTCACTGTTTTTGTGTCATTTTTATGAGCAAGCAAAGAATGTTTGTTAATTAATACAGTTGCTACAGAAGGTCCAAAAAAATTTTCATTACCTGTAATAGTGTAATTTTAACTTACTCCACATTATAATTATCTAGCTGTACGTCTGACTTGCCTGCTTGTAGTCCAAAACATTGACAATGAAAACAATACTTATTTGTGGAGATTTTTACAATTAGTAACATTAAGTTCACCTTTTAACAAAGTGATTAAGTGTAATGTCTCAATTATTTTGTGATTAAGAAAGAGTGGTCAACTAGTGCTGTTCCTTTAGAGCAAATGCATTGAGTGGAATAATGTCCTGAGAGCTGTGTAAACCCCATGACTGTCAGCAGTATATATATATGTTGTGTACATGGGACATGTATTCACAGTCTCTACTCAGCCTTGGAGGCTCAATAGAACTGACTGCTGAATGTGGACCTCTGACAGATGGAACTATCCCTACAAGCGCTCCAGGGGGCGTTTAACAAGCAGACACTCGGAGTCAGGGGATAAGCGGGAGTAAAAGTAAACAAATGAATATCTTGATTAAAGTATATATCGTTCGTAAAGGTAACTAAGAAAAACACACGCAGAGAGCTAAGCAATAGGGCAGAGAAGTAAGGTAGAGGCAGAGCACAGCCGATATATACGAGTGTGCAGCAGTCTGACATTTGAGAGTGTTGCCAACTGGAGAAACTTGTCATACCCCCACCTGTCTTTATCCATACCAAAACAACTAGGCTACTAAGGACAGATTAGATATCACTGTAGCCACATCCTGTATTAAAAACATATAAGAGGCCGTTTGTCACAGCTTTAAGCACTTTTAGTCACTCCGAGACGATTTACATGACAGCCAGTGATCTCAGCAGAGATAGGGTCGGATCAGCTGTTGGCACAGAGATATCGATTATTTGGAAATAAGCTGCAGCACCGTGTCACGTGGAATGCGAGCAATTCTATGGCAGCTGGGTATAATGCAGGAGGGAGTAGTGATTAAACCATGGCTACTGTTGGTCATTGTGTCCCTGTCATTAAGCTGTGAATAAAAGAGGATTAAAATACTGTCACCTTTATACTGACGTCATCAGTTCAACTCAACTTTATTTATTTATAGTGCTAATTCATAACAGCCATTATCACAAGGCACTTTACAAACACTTATGTATAATGAACAAGATCCAGTGAATGGGAAAATACCCCCTGCCCTTATAGACCCTGACACCGGCTGAGGAACAACTCCCAAAAAATACCCAGACAGGTAAAAAGAGGAAGAGACCTCAGGTTTATCGATTGTGGAGGGGATCCTCACACAGGACGGACAGGCGGGCAGCAAGAGGGAAATCAAATTCAATTTATCTACACAGGTTATCTACACAAAAGTCCTTGCAGGCAAAGTCATGGGTCTATAGGGAAGGGACTATAGGATTCTAGGGCAGTTGGGCCATGATTTGGAAGCTAGGTCCTGATTCCAGATTACGGAGGGGGTCGGGGATACAGAGATTCCAGGGACATGAGGTGCCCAGTTGAAGCTTATCTGTGGAAAAACAAACCGATAATCTGTTTAAGCTACTGTAATCATAATTGTCATCAGTCACAGAAAATAAACATAATTAATATGTAAAGATCTATCCATAAAGTCTTCTTGAATTTAGGTGAAGTAGGACATTTTAGATAATGATGTAATCTGTCAGTGGTTTCCAAATTGGGGCACATGTTCCCTTTTGGGGTTTATGAAGTTATTGCAGATCTGATTGATTATTTTGAATGATTGTTGTTACTGTTGTGCCTGCACCTCAGTAAGAATCCATCACAGTTTTGTAATGTTGTTCACCTTTGTCTATTTTTAAGGATGACCGTTTGTTAAGTTCAGAGAAGTTCTAAGATCCTATCTAGAAAAGAGTTTCTGCAGAGAGTTTCCGCTTCTTAGCTATGTAAGACCCAGTTTCTGCAGTCCAAGCTTCTTAAAAATAATCAGATTATTATTTATTCATTTATATAAATATATTGCAATAATCACCTAAACTACATACAACTAAAAGAGCTCTACGTTGTATAGTCAAGCTGTAGTTGACTGAAAAAAAATTATTGGGTGTTAGAAATTAAAGTTTCTTCTCTACTCTGTGGTTTCTTGTTCCCTATCTCCCTCTGCAATTTCGTTATTGGTTATCCTGAGTTAATAATTCCAGGTGTCCTTAAAAGAAATTGTCTTTTGTCAGCCCTTATATCAGATGCCTTTGTATGTGAGGGATCTGAAAACATTTTCCACAGTTGATCGCTGACATAATGCTTTCCATCGGGGTGATGAAGAGAGAGGGAGAAAAAAAGACAGAGAAGAATTATTTAAATGAATGCACTGACGTCACTCTACTCGGGTACAGAACATACATTAACATTTAAACTAATATTCTTAACTCTACATCTATTATCTGCCATAGAACGAATAGTTTAAGTTTTGTTATTTTTATGATTTTTTTTTACTGTTTTTTGTGTCTTCTTGCGTGAGCTTCGAATGGTTAAATTCTTCGGTTAAACCCTTTATTAACTTTGACCTTATGTTTTTTAACCTGTGTCAATGCAGCCTTTATATTTCTAAACTCATCACTATTTTTCACAATAAATTGCGCAAGATGCTTTGGAAAAAAATGTTATTTTTAGATGTTGAAATTAAATAAAAAGTAAAGGGAAAATTTTATTGTTTAATTGGTTAGTTGTTCATAACTCTTTTTTCATGATCTATACATTGATTTAATGCAAATGGTTTATATAACACTTAAAATGTTGAACAATTTTTTTGCATATATTTAAACGAAACACATCGAAACCCAACCCTTCCAAGTTGAGTGTGTTGGTGCTGGATTCATTTGGTCTTCAATTAGAGGAGACAATTAGAGGAACAATCAAGAAACTTGATTCTGTAATGCAAAGAATTACTACATTTCAGTCAGTATTTAGTCATTTCCATTTTGAATCTGAATGTCGTTTTCATAACTGTCAGAACTAAGACTTTAACTCCACTCTTTTTCATCCTTTCTAGTTAAAATAACAGTAAAAAAGCATGGACGTGACTTGTCTGTGAACTTTTTGAGAAATATTTTCAATATTTTCTAACCAGTCGTGTTCTTGCATTTCAATCATCATCAAAACTTTGACTAAAGCAGAACTCTGAAACCGAAACAGAACTAATGACAGATGGAAACAAAGCAGAGATTTCTTTTTTTTCGTTCAGTAACTAGGATTTAACTGTACATCACCAATGCAATGTTCCAGTATTTTAGCCATCGTTTTCTTGTGGTTGGGCACGGAATCTTATTTTCCACTCTTTAAAAATACATGCCAGACATGAGAGGGAGCCGGAGTGAGAGAGTTTGTTTGCACATTTTAACAGTTCCAGTCAGTACTGCACAGGTACCTGTCTGCTGCTGCGCTATAGCCACAGAAGAGAAGACCATGTGGCCACAACAATAACCCAGACTAAGCTCTTTCACCCAGGAGGTGTCCTGACTTAATGGGTGTACTGTACTGTACTGTACAATACGGAAGTCCTGCTTTGGTTCTAGGGAGGTCCACTCCGACCTTTTATAGAAAGACGGTATAAGAATTCATGCTGTGTATGAAGGCTTGATCCCAGGTTATATGACCTAGGACTTGACTTCAAATGAGTCTAGTCGCCTTGTTAAACTCCATTCAGGTCTTTCTTCGCGAGTATCCACTACTTTGTATGTGAAGTGTTACAATCAGTCAGGCATATAATTTTACTTTTGAGAGCTAGTGGAAAATATTTGGGGGGAAGCTTGAAGTGTTTAAGGAATTGTTCTAAAAATAGACTCCCCCTCACTTCCCCTTTCACTCCTGGGCACCCTACTTTGGCTGTAACCCAAACTTGCTTTACTTTCTTTAAATAACGCTTATTGATTTCTGCTACTGTCTGGTAAATGCATCCAAACATGAAGTATTATTTTGTTAGCCTGTGATTGCATTTCTGTGCCAAAAATGCAACACATTGCATGCACACTGAAGAGATGCAGAGTTTTAAATGAATTAAAAAAGATATTTACGATTGAAACCTGCATGTACATTCGGAGTTTGCACATAAGGGAACGGTACAACCCATTTCCTCAGTGTGTTTTGTGTAATTTCCTATAAAATATTAAATATGACTCAAGAAACTTTGAGGAGTGTACTGTTTGCAGGCTGCTATATGTGCACATCATTCTGCTGCTTGGTGTCTGGTGTAGCCCGGTCGCCTCTATTTCCACTGCCTGCATTCCTGCTCCATCCTTCCATGAAGCCATAACATTTTATCCACTGCTCCACTTTCTTACACCTGAACCCATTAGAAATCAATTTACTAAGAATTCAGGACAATAGTTAGGATCGGAATTATTTTTTCCTTAATTTCTTTTCTTTAATTGAACATAAATAATCTAAGAGTTCAGTTATGTTGTGACTCAAAAAGGAACATTCCTGAGGAATTAAGTTACATTAAGCTTTTGGCAAAAAGTCACAAAAAAATCTCATCCATTCTTTATGGCAAGGTATTTTATGCAGAACTAGCAAATTTGGGGTGTAAGAATATTTTGGTTCTTGAGCTGTGGCATGGTTCTATAGGTGATTGTGCTGGACCAGTCCTGGAGCTGTCCGACAACACGGTGGCCTACATGTTTTTTTTATGTTACAGATGGATTTTAAACAATGCTTTATACATATGCTTAAAATAGTTGAAAAAAAGAATAGACAAACTAATCGGCTTAATCATAGAAGGAAATCCGTAACTCTATGGTCTGCAAGTTAGACTTGGAAATGCACGGTTGGTTGGGTTAACGGAAACACTATAACCTTGTGATTTATTGTTACCTGTGATGAACAGGTGAGGTGTAACATGTCTTTAGTTAGTGCTACCTGCTGTAAGAAATAATAGAGGCCTGAATTTAGGGAACAACTAAACTGATCTCTGGAACATTTAATCAGATTAGTATTCTGCCTGTACCTTGTGCCTGCCTGAGCAGAACATTAAGCCCATTGAAACCAGAGATTGTGATGGAGATGAGCCAAGTTCACCACTTGTACATCTGCTTCAAAAACCTGATTATGGACAAATTCTTCTCAAATTTGACCTGTTTTATATCTCCCCTCAGCAGTTTGTGCAATAAAAATCAGGTCTCTAGGCTGGGATCTGCTGACCTGAGATGAGACTGGTCCGGAGCAGAAAGGAGAGAGGTGGACAGGAAAATAGTTAAAGTCTGAAGGGAGAAGATGGGAGTCAGGAGGGGTGAGAAATGGTGAGGCAAGGGGGTTGGAGTAACCTGAGAGGGAACAGGCATTCCTAACAGGGCAGCTACATCTGCGGACACAATTATCTGCTTCCCATAATCTTATCATTTCACCTATCACATGTTTGCATGGAAAATGAGAGGAAACAAGGGCGCTGATGCACCTCCAGCAGGAATTTTATTTTCCTGTTCACTCTGGATTTTAGAATATCCTATAATTTTAACAATTGTCCAGAATTTCTGAGTCGTACTCAGGAAACTATTCGTTTCAAACCCACAACTCTCACTGTTTGTGAAGCTTTCGCTCCACTGGCGTGCGGTGTAATCCACCTCGATAGAAGTGACCAGGAGTCCCAGAGTAAACCCATCCGGTGGCACATTGCTGTATCTCATTCTAAGGAGTGTTTTTCCTCACATCTGAGTGCAGCAATATCAGCTGACACAGCCCGCACTCTACCTCCCACAACACTCCATCCGTCACACTTACACCGGTCTCAGTAACACTCACTCACTATGTCATTTAAGAGGAATCTGCGAAGGGCCGTTTCACACTCGCACTCGTCTCAACCGCTCGGCGTCGAGGCCGACTGTTTACTGACTGACTGCGGTCCAACTTATCTCTCTTTATTTCCTTTCTCTACTGCACAGGTGTGGCCGTTCTAGTATCACCTGATATTCCCATGCAGCTCGGAGTGGACAGCAGGCAGCAGTTCTGTCTGCAGTCACTGCCCAGTATGCAGCGTCTCCCTCTGCAGTACACTGTGTGCGTGGCCCGGGATGTAAAAGCTGCTCATCAGGAAGCTGTGAAGCAACTCTCTCAGCCCCACAGGGAGCTGCCTGACTTGAAAGCCCTATGGTTAGTTCAGAGGAAACTGATAAATACAGTACCATGAGGATAAAGTCCATTAGAAATGTATTATTTATACGTTAAATTTTAATAGCATTTTAAAGTCCGCTTCTAAAGCGTCTAGGTCAGGGGTGTCAAAGTTTTTTGTCATCCATTTTTGACTTCTTTGACCATTTTCACCAGGAAACCAAATCAGCATTACAGTTCTTCTTGAAGGGTTATTTTTAGGTGGAAGACTGTTACTGTATGTAACTATACCATGAATATTATATATTCCAGGGGGTGAAACAAATTTTTTTTTTTTTTTATTAGAAGCTGTCAAACTCAGTATTCCTTCTCTCCGGAGATGAAAAGTAGATTTTTTTTCATATAAAAACCACTAGTTTTGTGTTGCTATTAAGTCTGGAACAACTAGTTAATATTTTGAACACTTATATTTTGAATTTAAATTTACAATATTTTTTCTTGAGCCTCTTAAGTAAATCTTTTTCATCATAGGACAAAAAAGAGCAAACAACAGTGTCTCAGATAAAAATCAGTCTTTAAAAATAAAAAAGTGAAATATATCTGTGAAATATATATATTTGTCCATAGACTATAAGCAGTCATGAAAATAGATATTTTCTATTAAACAAAAGAATTCAGTATATGATTTGCACTTATACAGTGACTTTGGTATAAAGGCCACTGGTTAGTCTGGTTGATGTTACAACTCATCTCCTCTGTGCTTTACAGGCTGCCATTTTGGAAGCTGCTCACTAATGTGGACTCAGGTCCGAAGGTAGAGCGGGAGCTGCGGATTTTCTCCAATCGTCTGAGGAGACACCAGCTAGGGGAGGGAGTCATCAGCCTAAATGAACATTCCACCTCCCTCCTTTCTGATATGGTACAAATCATAGCTCACGCAGCAAGACATTTGTTCACTTCCTTAAGCGATTATTGCAATAATCATGATTATTTACAGAAAATTCACAATCACAGTGCTCTACTTAGAGCACATCTGTAAGAACCATCTATTTATCTATCTATCTATCTATCTATCTATCTATCTATCTATCTATCTATCTATCTATCTATCTATCTATCTATCTATCTATCTGTCTACCTATCTATCCATCCATTTGTCTATCTAAATTTTGTCTATCCATTTGTCTATCTAAATGAGTTGGCTGGTAGTCAGCACACTAAATTGTCATTCACTCCCTCAATTTTCACTTCAGCTAAACATATTTTGGCTCCATTTAGAAATTCTATCTTACTGTGTGGCTGGTAAATATGTTGTTGTAATGTTCCTAGATCCACTCTATCTCTCATATTGCTTGAGAAGGTGTTATTTTACTAGTCAGCAGGAAGTGTTTTCAAGAAGATGTTCACAGTGCCGGGAGCTGAGTGAATAGAGCTGGATTTCTTCATAAATATTATTGAAAACAGCCCTGAAACAAGATCCCCCAAAATAAATTCAAGGACATTTTCGTCAAATAGGAGGTATTCCATAAGAAAGAAATGTCTACCTGTAGAAAAGACAGCTCTTGATGTCCTTGGTGTTGCTAAAACCAAGCTTAAGTGAAATAAGAGTGAGTTCAGACAAAGGCAGATAAATTATTCTATCTAGAGGCTATTACTATTGAACAGTGGTCCCCAACCACTGGGCCAGGGACCAGTACCGGTCCATTGGTGAATTGGTGCTGGGCCGCAGAGAAATAATGTTTCCTTTTGGCTATTACTTCCACTTGATCCATACCCATATCAACAAAAGATTCTAACAATAGAATGGCTAGGATTCCATCATCAATAATGCAACTATATTTGATTAGGAAATATTTTCTGTTGAATACACCAACAATAAACTCAAAATGACGCAGAGTCATTGATAAAAGATTTTAACTTTTTATACTGGTCTGGTAGCAGAAAATTATAGGCTGTGTGCACTCAAGAGACCCTTTCTGTGCCCATGCACAGTTAATTTGGGTAGGAAGGATTTTATAGGTAGGGAAATATTTCAGAATTCCAGAAATGCAATTTTATTAAGGGTGATTTATCTGCCACAACTTAACGACCAGTTTGTCAAAATAGTAGATGGATGGATGGATGGATGGATGGATGGATGGATGGATGCATGGATGGATGGATGGATGGATGGATGGATAGATAGATAGATAGATAGATAGAGATGATAGATAGATAGTATGTTAACTTCCATACTGCAACAAGGAATTACCAACAGAACTGGGAATCCCAGTTACCAATAGTAAAGCGCAGGTTAAGGTTAACACCCTGGGGGTCAGTCGCAGGGATTTAAGAGTAAATATGAAAGGACTAATGAGAACCAAAAGACTAACACAAGCTGGTGATGCTGAAACCAGCTTGGTGTTGTGATCTGACCCTGTTACATCACCACATATAATGTTCCTGATGTGTTCTCATTGAAAGTTCAGCAGGTGTGAAGGGAGAAAATGTGGTAAAGAGCTTATGTAAGTCCGTGTAGCCAGTTGATGAGTTTTCCAGACTGTCTGGTAATAGTTTTATCCATTAAACATCTGTCAAATCATGATTTTTCTATTCCACCTTCAGTATTAATCTGGAACAACAATCTGCCTGTGGAATATTTGCTTTCATAACATCTCATTACAGGTCCAAGCCTGTTACACAAGAATTCAGTTTTGTAGCCCAGCCAATTTTTGGACAAATAGCTCTGGGGTTGTCAGACTCTAATCTTTCTTAATACGATTAAAACTATTTATTAAAAATACTCTCAGACACTTATATAATACTTCTGTTCTAATCCATCAATGCTTCGTACCAGAACTTCACCTTAAAGGGCTGACAGTTGAGTTCATAAGAGGTTTTGTCCCGTTATATAATCTGAAATCTCTGCTTGACTGTAACAGCAAGGTTCATGGGAATTCTATTTTACATTTCTTTCATTGGGTTCCAAGGTGGGGTTAACTCCTGCCTAAGCACTATGGGGCTGGGAACTGTTGCTTGGTGAGATTGCAGCAACACAAACAAATGTATTTATTATTTTCATCTAGTTAAATAGGAGTATATGTGATACTGTTTTTTAAAAGAGGTGGGCTAGAAGAATGCTACATTTCTGCATTTAGGTGACACTTCTTTCTAAAGTGAATATGATAGAATCAGGATTACTCATAGTCCATGGTCAAAATGGTATAGATTAACCCACTAAACATCTACGTAGGGAGGTGGCTCCATAAGGGTTTGGCGTATTTCAGCTGTAAGGTTCAGGATCTGCTCCTAAAGAATAATTCCAATCATAATCCACAATCCCTTGTCGTACAAACAACGTGTAGCGCAAGCTAAAATTGACAAGACAATTGGTTTTGGCAACGCTTTTCCAGCAGTGTATAAAAACCAGGTTGTTGTCCATCCATATGCCCCCTTCTGCAGGACCATGACTACCTCAACTCCAGGAAAAGAGGGATGTCCAAGAGACTGACCAGGGACCTCCCACTTGTCAAGCTTCTAAACATTTCCATCACTCTGTCCCCTTTCCTGGGTGTGGACACCACACAGTTCCACACCTCTCTCAAGGACGGCACTGAGGCCTATTGGCTCAGTCTCCCCCTGGCTCCTCTGGGACAGCTGGTGAGACTTGATTAGAACGCAGTACTCATCCTGTAAATAACTCTGCTATGTCCACACCTCGAAACAGTTTAAACATTACATAAGGCCCTATTGTTGTTGATGCTCTAAACTGGGTGTTTAGGAACCGCGTTCCTTAAATCTTTTTCCTAGGGACCCATATTTTGATGGTCTTAAACCTTCAATGTCCAATTTGAACAATTAGTATTACTCAAGTTTTAAACAATGAGAAGCAGTAACCAGCAAACATCACGCAAAAAAAACCTGATGTCCCAAAATCTCTTGCAAAC
This sequence comes from Paraplagusia blochii, assembly GCA_016785265.1. Taxonomy (NCBI): domain Eukaryota; kingdom Metazoa; phylum Chordata; class Actinopteri; order Pleuronectiformes; family Cynoglossidae; genus Paraplagusia; species Paraplagusia blochii. The sequence continues at coordinate 33,325 of JAFBJS010019782.1, read as the reverse complement.
CTCCTGATGATTACTACCCATTATTTGGGTTACTATTGGGCCAAGGACTGGTCCCGGGCCGTGGGTGAATTGGTGCCGGGACACAAAGAAATAATGTTTCCTTTAGACCCCATCTGTCTATTACTCACACTTGATCCATACCCATATCAACAACAGAACTGAACAATAGAATGGCTAGGATTCCATCATCAATAATGTAACTATATTTGATTAGGAAATATTTTCTCAGTGAAGACAACAACAATACAAGATTCTAACTTTTTATACCGGTCTGGTAGCAGAAAATTATAGGCTGAGTGCACTTGGCAAACTCTTGATTTGTGTGCATACTGTTAATTTGGGTAGGAAAATATTTCAGAACACCACAAATTTACTTTTAAGGGGTATTTATCTGCCACAACTTAACGACCGCTCCATGAAAATAGTTTGAGACATTTAACCGGTCCAACAGATGTCACTGTCTGATAGAATTGTTTTAAAGAACACCTTTTTGTCAAATTTAAAAGCTGATATTCATTACAAAACAATAAATTCTTCCCCTCTCTGTTAGGCCCCTGTAATGAGTCAATGGCAGGGAAAGTTCTGTGTCAAGCTGAACATCACCAACCCAGGAGCAGTGAGCTGGTTCCTGGACAGGGTGGGATCCATGCATGCCCATCTAGGGATGGAGTACATCATGCTGGAGGGGGGTGAGGGAAATCCGTTTGAGGAGCAGGCACTGCGGACACCACAAGACCTGAGTGGGGACAAGTACATCAGCCTGTTGGCTGACATGGCAACAAGGATAGGAGTCTCAACCATCATGACCGCAGGAACTAGGTAACGATTTCAGGCACTGTCAGCTTAAATTTTTGACAAAAATTCTTCCAACTGCTGCCACAATGACCTCGACTGTTGTTCTCTCAGGTCAAATCACAAGCCGTTGTTTGTGAGGATGACACGATTGCAATCAAACTGGAGCCCATCGGGCCTGAAAGGCATCATTCCCTCTCTGCTGCACCACACTCTGCTGGGATACAACTTCCTCATTCCTGATGCAGTAGGTAATACCACAGTCTATGAGCCATTCTGTCACTATGTATGTCCACATAGCCACATACTCAATGGCGCCTCCTGGGGCAGCCAGTGTGGGTTGTAAAGACTCACCTGATGATTTCTGTCCATCTTTGTCCCCCGCCCCACAGGTGGCTCTCTATCTGTAGACCTGGTCACAGATGAGGAGTTGTTCATCCGTTGGTTGGAAATTGCAGCGTTTCTCCCTGTCCTCAGCTTCCACACTCCGCCCTGGGCCTTTGGAGAGGATCAGGTATGAGGCTGACATGTTTGTGTTGTCAGTTTGTTTTACAGCAGTTGTGTTTACAGCAGCACAAACGTCATAGATGTGAATTGTTGTGTACAGATTATGACCAATGGTGTCAGAATTCTTGCCTTCCCTTTATGTGCGGTGGTCAAACACTGGGGGCTATAGAAGAAATTTGGGATTTCTGCAGACAAATTACAAATGTTTGGTGAAGGAATGTTGTACAAGTTATCACAGTAGTATTTTAGGGTTGATTGGAGGAAAATTCAGGATGATATTTACCCTATGTCCTGTAGTACAGTGTAATGATTGAAGCTGCCCACTGTTGACTTTGTTGCTGGATTAAATGCAGAGGTTTGTTGTGTGCAGTGGTGTGGATCACGATGACAAGGAGTTTGTTTCGCTCTATTCCAGGAGCAGTGTCTCTGTCATTGGTGTGAAAGTCCAGGGTTCACCTGCTGGGCAAGAAAAAAATCACGGTTAGGGTGGTTGGTTTTAATTGGGCTCACCATCTACAGGAAGGTGTGATGTAGTGCAGTGTGATTTGGGTGGCAGTTGTGGAGCCTGTTTGGCCCGATCCCTGCTAACAGATAAGCGTGTGAAAATGGATGGTTGGAGTTGCATACGCAAAAACTACTGTATCATCTGACATTGTAAATGGCCTTTAAGTCTGAAGGTGCATTAATGGTTTGCACTATAGGGGGCATGAAACCAGCAACTATCAAAAGTATACCTTACACTTGCCTAATCTCATTAGAGATTACAATCTGTCGGAATGACAGAAGGACAAATAAACAGTCGGACTGATTGATGTATCCTAACAACAGTGTCTCTAGAAAAATAACTACTGTAACTTGTTTTTTTGACTGTCAATCAAAACGAAACACAGACAGACAGTTTGCTAAACTGCAGATCTTAAAAAATATAAAAAGATTTACAGTCAGGTCATCAAGTGTTTGATCCTGAATAATGAGATGTTCAAAGAACAAGTGAGAGATTTATTTCTCCTTGGCCACTGCAGGTGAGATTAACTTTGGGAAAAAACAGAACAGAGGATTATTATGATGAGGCTCACCGCAGCTCTGAGCTGAGAAGTTCCCACCAGTCAGATCTTATGAGAACCTAACTGTTCCCCTTGGGAGGGCAAACAGGTCCAAGACCTTCTCCTCACTGCTGTAAATGAAGACTGTTTTTCTCACTACTAGCAGCAGTAAGAAGAAAACAATGCCCATTGTGTGTGAGTGTCAGGTGACGGATCAGTCAGTCGGTTTAATCACACGGTACCGGAGCTCTGTTTCCTGTCCAGCAGAGAAACTGATGTTTTTCCAGCTATGGAAGCCTATTTTCCCCTCCGCTGCCCGTCCTTGCTTTTCTCAATGGGTCCAGTTGTCCCGTCCCTGCTTCGTCAATCTTCCCTCCCAGCATCACCTGTGGTTAGAAGTCGATCTGGTCTAAATTACAAACCCTCTAAATTCTCTAGATTTATGGCCCACGCTCCAGGGCTGGAATGACAATGAATTTAAGGACAGGTCTTGGAAAAATCCTTTATTGCAGCGGCTAAGGTTTCCATGAGTAATTGACAAGGGTGACAGAGTTGAAGAGATCAACTGTTTTTTTTTTTCTTCCACAAGGAGGAAATTGAAGGAAGCCATATGTGTCGGTAGTGACTCGTGTTGTGAAACATAGAAATATGTCTAAAAAAACTTTTTAACTCTGATGTAATGAGATATTAGTTGAGACCTGGGACTGTGGCTGTACATGTCATAGATAAATGTAATTGAGGGTACGGTTTGATACAGATTCATTTTGTCACACTCTCATTTCCAGAGACTGAGACTTGCATCCGTCCTGGATCGGTCACACTGGAGTGAAATCGAATAGCAGCGAAAACCTCAAAGCCACACACATGCCTGGATTCTCAATTACAGAGAGATCCGTTCAAACTCAGTCAAACTTCAAGCTCATTCCAGCCACTTTTTTCTCGATCCCAACTCATAAAAATACATATTTTATAGACGTGGTCGTTTCTGTTACGGGACACTGGAGAGGAGGTGAACATTTCAAGAATTTGAGAGCCCGTTGGCCACAGATAGGACATGAATCCACCGTGAGACAGCACTGAGACAGAGCCGCTCTAACTCACTAACACTAAAACGTGTTAAAGTTACCTTAACGTCCTCAGCTGAACTCGTTTTCACAGCGGTTCCAGGCCATGTGGTGGATTATTATGTAGTTATGGTCACAGCGTTTTGACATAGGCTTTAGTAACATATTGCATTATGGAGGTTATTGCTGCCCTCACCACCTCTATTTAGTATTTAAAGAGATGTTATGTGGTATTATAATTTGGTTTGTGATTATTATAATTCTAGAGTCACAAAATAAGCTATATTCCTTCCCACTAACTAAAGACAAATACTCTGTTAGTAGGAAGAGTGAGGAATGATGGTTCAGATTGTTCTAACCTGCTTGATGATATACTTAAAACATGGTTATCCTTAATAATGGGCCCTCAAATAAAGGCCAATAATCTATACATACAAGCTTTGACCAGGTAGGTTAATATATTCATTTGTTAATATATTCATTTGTCATGTGTCATTTATTTTAGCATTTTTTTTTATGGGGCATATAAAAAGTGCTGGGTTAATGATACAGGTGTTGGGTCTTGTTAGTGGTTCATTTTTGAAGAAAGCAGGGATGGATGTTGTGTTTCTGCATGAATGAATCGACAAATTAATAGAAACACAAAACATTGTATTAACAAATATATTAGTAATATAAATTATGTAAACACTATATGGAAAGAAAGAGAGAGAGGGGGAGGAAGGGGAGGAGACAAAACTGACACGTAAAAAAAAAGACCAGGTGAGGGACAGTGAGAAACACAGCAAACATGTATATACAGTAAATACACACACTGTCTCATTCAATGTGATTGCTTTGTTTTCATGACTAATTATAGTGTAGATGTGAAAACCATGTTGATTGGGTTCTACCTAAACCCAATCAACATGGGTTAGGGTGTGAGGTTCATTCATAGTTTTGATGCCAACAATCAAAATAGGAAATGCATCAAATGAGAACGACAATGTATCCAAACATACAGTCATGGAAAAAATGATCAGACCACTCTTTCTTTAATTTCTTGTCCATTTAAAAGTCTGCTTCCACTTAATCTACATTAATCTGGACAAATATAATAACAA
>JAFBJS010019782.1:6991-28792 GCA_016785265.1 Paraplagusia blochii | reverse complement strand
ATTTCAGAGCTGATTTCTGGCCATTTTGCATGGTTTTATTGACAGTGACAAAAATCACTTCCGTTCCTACATCACTAGCAATAACATTGTACTGACAAATACAGTTTTTTTAGTCATTGCATGGTTTTGTGTTCATTGTTTCCCCCAGGTGATAAACCTTTAGTGGAACAAGGCATTAAGGTGAACAAGGAATTGAAGAAAACAGCGGTGGTCTAATCATTTTTTCCATGACTGTATATGTATATGTGTGTGTGTGTGTGTGTGTGTGTGTGTGTCTAAGCATAGCGCCATCCCACATAACTTCCAGTGGGCTCTCCACCCACCCACAGGAAAGCTTACAGTATGGTGCAGTGTGATTTGGGTGGCAGTCATGGAGATTACTCCCCCTGAGACCCGACAAATAAGCAGCTGACGATGAATGAATGAATGTAAGAAGAAGAAGCAGGTTTCTCTCTGAGACTCCATGAGAATAATGCTCAGCAAAGAATGTCTCTGGACGTTTTATGCCGTGGTCAGTCTGGCCTGTCAGTTCTGCCACGCTGCTCTGTGTTGTTTACTTGTTTTCTCCTTCCTACTTATGCTTGCTTATGTGTAGTGTAGCAGCCTGAGGTAAAAGTCCTGGGTAAATCGTCACGTTTGATTTTCACACAAAGGATCATGGGTTGGTAATCACTGTTATAACCCTGTGTGCTTTGCAGAATGAGCTCAAGGCTGTTTATGTGGTCCTCTCTGTCCAGATCATGAACCTGACCCGCACCTACATCACCAAACACCAGATGGACGTGGTCCCTCTGATTGAAAAGTATGCAGAAGAATGGCAGACGACCGGAAACCCCATCTACAGGCCAATGTGGTGGATCAATCCCAACGACTCCATGACTTTCACCATTGACGACCAGTTTCTCATTGGAGACAAGGTGATAAAAAAAAATCTGTCATTTTAATTATTGTTAGATTCTGCTGCCGTCCAGAGCGGGTTGACCAGACTGATGAGTGTGTGCGTTCTGTCCAGTTCCTAGTGGCGCCGGTGGTGGAGAAGGGAGCGGTGACGAGGGATATTTATTTACCTGACGGAGGCTTCCAGTGGCAGGACAGCAGGAACGCTCAGGTGTTTGACGGGGGGACGTTCCTACAGAACTACCCTGTGCCCCTGGAGGAGGTGGCTGTTTTTTTGGGGCAAAGTTGAGTCAAATGTCCGACCCGAGGAATCATGTGACCTATTCTTTAACTCTTTTCAATTTTTTTTTTTAATACTCGTGCTGTTTTTAAGTTGCACTTTTCCACTAGAGACCATTGAACGTGTCTCAAGGCTCGGCTTTGGGACATATAGAAAGATTTTTTTTATACTTGCACTTTACGAATCAAAATGTCTTTTCTTTGTCTGTTGTGATTTTTTTTCTCTCTTCCTTTTTTTTTAATAATATTAATGGGTTTTACCTCTTGGATGATTTGTTTTCTGAAACGTTTTCTGCAGTATTTGATTTTGTTTTCTGTGTGTACGTTGCTTCAGACAAACTTTGTGTTTACATACCGCATCTCCACAGTCTTTAACTTGTAGTCGCTGCTGGCTCTCACCGTAAGGAGGAACAAAGCAAATGCCGTGTTTGCTTTCAACGAATCTGAATCTCTCATGAAGACCAAATGAAGATATGAAAGATTAAAGAAAGCTGTGTGAAGGGGCTCTTTCAATCTGGAATACTTACTGGAAGAATAACTGTAGCTCACAGGAACTTTTTGTGCCAATAACAGTGGACCCTGGTACTGTACCGTGTGTTTTGCTCAGTCGATGGAAAGGCCTTTACTTGAACTTAACTGGCCGAACGGGGCTGATGATTCATGAATGTACCTCAAGATTTCACTGCTCTGCAGAATCTTCAGACACGACTCACTACACTTTAGCACTTATCCCTAGAATAGTTTACTTAAAGTAATGACATACCACTCGGTCGGACACGTCTGAATGTCCTCTAGTACTGTAGGCCACGCCACCCTGAGGCCAAGCTGCTGTCATACGTGACTATGTGCGAAAATTGAAACTTCTTACTAACCTGCTGTAGTAGGTGCGTTTTAATGTGCTGCTCATATTTGTTGTTTTGTTTATTTCAATGTTTTGTTGATACGATCTGATGCTAATGATGACTCTGTTGACAACAACACAAATTTGCAGAGCAGGCATGGGCAAACTAAGGCCCGGGGGCCAGGTGCAGTCCGCTCAGCTTAGCAATTTGGCCCGCGGAAAACGTATTTAATTGATTGTATTGCAATTGTGCATCTATGTTTTTCTTGCAATGTCCACATTTTCACTATAGGTGGCATAGGCAAGGCTAAAAGTATTTTACATCGCATTTAGTTAATCTTCAAAGTGATAATTTGGTGAAAAAAAATTTACAGGATAAAATTTTTACATGACTCAACCTTAGTTCACATGAGCGTGTCATGTTTGTGTTTCTAACCCGGCCCGTGAGTCCAATTCTAGGACCAATTGTGGCCCACGAGTCTAAAGGTTTGCCCTACGCCTGGTGTAGATTAAGCAAACAATTTTGATTTTTTTTTTAACATTACTTTTTTTTTTTTTTTCAACAATTTAACTGAAAGGTCGGGCAATTTGTATTTTCTTACTCTAACACATGGCTTCTACACAACTGTTAATTACTTTATAACAACTAAGTTAAAATAATATCTGTTTCTCTATGGCCCCCTAGCAAAATGCTTGGTCTAGCACCAGGTCATGGCCCAGTGTTTGGGGACCTATGTATTATTGAATACACATGTTCGACCTTGCTCTTGGATTATTTCTAATGTTTACTGCCCCAAATTCAATAATTTAGTCCTAACCCAGTTACCATGGCCTTAATGTGGTTTTCTCTAAACCTACTTTTTAATCAGCCTTTTAGTTGTGATTAAGACTTAAAACCTGAATTTATGATCTGGATCGTTGTTACCAGATGTTTAAAGTCTCAGAGATGACACCCCAACTGGGCGTGATTTTGATTTTCTTAACGTTATATCGGAACTAAGTAGGAAAAGAACAAATACGGCGTGTACTCCAGTGAAATAGTCAACAGAGCTTCGTAGCAGTTCTTTACGTGACAATCCTGAATGGCCAGCAGTGATAATCCAGACGTTTTGCGTAGTGAATTCTTTACCACTAAATTGTGTAATGTTGATCTAGCAAGTTTACTGTATTAACTTCAACACTCAGGTCTACTGAAGCTTATCAAATCACCAAATGTCTTAGAACAAACACATCAACGTCTTAATCTCTCCTCAAGATGAATGTAAAACAGAGAAACTGTGATTTCCCCACTGGACTTTTTTTCTTGTGAGATTTTCTTTTTACACACGTACGTATACATATATATACTTTTTAAAAAATCTTCGATCCTGAACTAGAGCTCCTATAGAATGCTGTAGAATGGTCATGATGCAGGAACAGCTTGGGCGTGGTATTCCTTCCTTCTACAGGTTGAACGATTATGACGCCACATGCCTTAATATGCCACTCTGAAATCTGGACTACACACTTGTCTGGATTATTGCTAAGTCAGCACTGTACATATTACGATGACTGTGCCATTACGAGCGTGTTTTCTCTTCTGTAAATCAGAGAACTTAGACGACGTTGCAATAAAGTTTACATTTTTGTACTTCACGTCCTGGCGTTGTTCGTTCGCATGTTCTACATCAGTGGTCCCCAATCACTGGGCCAGGGAATCGGTACTGGTCCGTGGGTGAATTGGTGCCAGGCTGCAGAGAAATAATGTAGAAAGAAAGAACTGAACAATAGAATGGCTAGGATTCCATCATCAATAATGCAACTATATTTGATTAGGAAACATTTTCTCATTTTCTCACATTTTCTGAAGACAACAACAATAAAAACAAAATTAAGTGGAGTTGTTGATACAAGATTCTAACTTTTTATACCAGTCTGGTAGCAGTAAATTATTTTGTTGTTAACAACATATATATTTAGCGGCACTTTAAATGTAACAGTAACTGTAAAGACTGTCAGATAAATGATTTTGTCGCTAAGATTGACATTTTTGGTCTTTAATATCTCTCAAATCTACCAGTAAATATTGTATATTCATCACATCCTCCAACCAAGGGTTGGGCCATATATTTAGCCATATAACAAGGTCAGTGGTCAGTAGGTTTGACCTGGTTGTCTACTTTTGTTTATCACCAGGTGACCAATGACGATCTGTCCAAAGGGCAGCAGGGAGGCAGAATACAAAGATACATGGGAACAGATAAGACAACGTCACAGCTTTTAGAAAAGGAATAATGTGAAAGTGAAAGGTACGAGCTAGAATCATGTTTCTGTAAAAAACACATACCAGGGTAATTGTAAATATCAACATCGAGAAAGGACAATATCAACAGACATTTAACCTTCAATAAGTTTCTGTTAAAAAATAGAAGAGTGAGTTTAGTTGTATTTTCATTGAGAGCGAGACAGATGGTGAAGAACAATGTTGGAAGTTGGCAAAACTGTCCCGTGCAGTGGTCAGAAATGTTTAACAAGTATGAACAGTGCTTTGACCCAGAGACATTGTTTCTGGTATTGGCTACTGGGCGAGATCGCATCCCAGTTGGGGCAGTTGGCACCTTCCATCAATGGGCTCGCAACCCACAGAAGTGTTCATTGGTGCCAGTACAGTGATTTGGGTGGCAGTCTTGGAGACTTGGAGACAGAGACAGTGTTTCTGGTATTGGTGTGGACCTCCAGGGTTCACCACCTGGGCAAGAATGAATCCCAGTTGGGGCAGTTAGCGCCTTCCAACAATGGGCTCGCAGCCCACAGAAGTGTTCATTGGAGCCAGTACAGTACGTGGACTGCAATTTGGGTGACAGTCTTGGAGACTTGGAGACAGAGACAGTGTTTCTGGTATTGGTGTGAAACAACAGGGTTCACCACCTGGGCAAGATCGCATCCCAGTTGGGTCAGTTGGCGCTTTCAAACAACAGGCTCACAACCCACAGAAGTGGTCAAGGGAGGTGATACAGTACGTGCAGTGTGATTTGGGTGCCAGTCTTGGAGACAGAGACAATCTTTCTCTTATTGGTGTGGAACTCCAGGGAGCCACTTCCTTGGCAAGATCGAATCCCAGTTGGGGCAGTTGGCGCTTTCAAACAACAGGTTAGCCACCCACAAAAGTGCTAATTTCAGCCCGTACAGTACGTACGGTGTGATTTGGGTAGCAGTGGTGGAAACTGCTGCTCCCGCAACATGGTAACGATCGATTTGGATTTTCTTCTAGGCATGAAACGCGGTACTAAACCGTTTCTATGTGACTGCTGGGATGCATCAATGAATGATCGGAGGGTTTAATGGATCAGCACCAGCAACTGGAACAACCCCGGTGAAGAAATCTGCCAACATAACGTCTAAACTAACCATTACCAGCCCCTCCACACCTCCTCTGGATCAACAGATCGAGAAAGGTGGAGTTGTGGCCATGCTGACGGCTGATATCTCCACTAATTCTCTTCAAAGCTAATAAAAGTTATTAATAGCTTTGTGGAGCATGTGGCTGGAGAGATTCTCAGGGGAATCACATTCAGGCCCAACCTCTGCTCAGCTTCTCATCCTTACCTTCCTCACCCGCTGCCCCTTGGCTGGGCTCCACCTCGAGGCCCCGCTCCTGTAGCACAGTGAGACAGGTGCAGCCGGGCCAGACACGCACAGACTCTCCACACCAACCACCGTGATGGCCGTCTCCGTTTACACCCCGGCTTTAATCACTTAGATTATTTTCTTAAATCTGGGCACCGTTGTAAGTCGGCTAACATTCACAGGACGGACTGACGTGGCTCCATGTTTTGTGAGGTGATGAAATTTTAGAGCTTGAGGCTGGAGAGGATAACAAGGTCAGGTGGTGATTTTGTACTTCAAAAAAATTATGATTTCCTCTAATCTGTAAGAGCAACAACACAATTCAACTTGGTGATAGACTTTACTCTGAACTATCCAATGAAACGTCACCAAGAAACATGTGCAGTTGCCCTATTTTGCACCGACATTTATACAAACATACAGTATCTATATGTACATATACATGCATATGTGTTTAAATATTAATATAGATACAAAAATACAAATAAATAAATACACATATACAAAAACAGTGAACTATGTTCAGACATTAAATGCTTCAGGTGAACACTGGGGTGAACAAGACAGTCAGATAAGACAAGCAGAATGGACAGAAAGGTAGACAGACAAGAAGAGAGAGACAAACAGACAGGAAGACACACATGTACACAGAAAGATAGACAAACAGGAAGAGATACAGCCAGACAGATAGATAGATGGGAAGACAAAAAAAAGAGATAGACAGTGAGACAAGACATAAAGAGAGATAGACAGACAGGATGACAGAAAGAAAGACAGACAGACAGACAAGAAGAGAGAGAGACAGATAGATAAACAGACAAACAGACAGGAAGACACACGGGTAGACAGAAAGATAGACAGACATACAGGAAGACAGGGAGACCGACAGACAAACATACTGGAAGACATACAGCCAGCCAGACGGACAGATAGATAGATAGATGGGAAGACAAAAAAGAGATAGACAGAGAGACAAGACATTAAGAGAGACAGACAGACAGGATGACAGAAAGAAAGACAGACAGACAAGAAGAGAGAGAGAGAGACAGATAGATAAACAGACAAACAGACAGGAAGACACACAGGTAGACAGAAAGATAGAGAGACATACAGGAAGACAGGGAGACAGACAGACATACATACAGGAAGACATACAGCCAGCCAGACAGATAGATAGATAGATGGGAAGACAAAAAAGAGATAGACAGTGAGACAAGACATAAAGAGAGATAGACAGGAAGACATAAAGAAAGACAGACAAGAACAGAGATAGACAGACAGGCATAGATAGACAGACAGACATACAGATAAGAAGACAGACAGACAGACAGACAGACAGACTCAGTGTGAAGGCTCTACTCAAGGAGATCGAACAGGAATTCAACTGGTGACATCAACAGTCCACATCTTCATAAAGTCTACTTTTAGAAAGTACAAGTCAAAGGTCTAGGTTTCAAGTTCTGGCCCAAAAAATGAGGTGGAGCAGACCACCTCATTTGGGGGGCAGACCTGAGTAGACCTGTGTCTTTCTAGGCTAATGTCAGTACCCAATACCCAAACCACACAGGCCTGTGTCTCTCCTTTGGTTTGGATATTGGGTACTGTACTGTACCGTACTATATACCATTTGTGTACTGTAGTAATAACAGTACCACCAGCTGCCAGGTTGCCACTGACGTCCTCTGATCACAGCACTGTCCCAACTCACCACCCAGAGGAAGACAGTATGGAGCAGTGTGATTTGGGTGGCAGTGGTGGAGAGGGTGAAGATAAATGCATGAAAAAAAAAGTTTCTAAGACTTACATTTGATACCAAAGATAATAAAAAGACGATCTTTGGAATAAATATCAAAACGTTGGTCGTGAAGGAGATCCATTTCCTGAAGCTGCTAAACTACAGTTTCTACAGTGGTCAGGGTGTTAGCAGTCCTCAGGAATGCCAGTCCAGAAACCTTAGAACGCTATCGGAAGCCCGGGGCAAGGTGACACCACACGGGGTGAACCGCTATGGAGGTGCGTGGGTGACATGGAAGACACAGACAGGGAGGGGCGGTCTCCTGGAGCCCCCGTCCTGTCAGTGTACACAGGCCAACACATGATGTGGATCATTGATTGACCTCATTGATCTTTTCAGTCAAAACAAATGACCAGAGGAAATAATCTTGAAATACTGAGAACATTCTGTTTATATAACGCAGCTTATGAATAGTCTCAGCAGCCGAAGCAGCTGATATACAGTACAGTTCACTGATGTAACCAACGTCTTTTCTGTCCTTCCCAGCTTCTGAGTTCTGAGCCTCTCAGCTCAGAACTAAATACCTCAGTGGATTAAAAAGAATTTCATTGATGCTATGGTGAAAAATCTGTCATTTCCATTCACTGTGTGGCTTAGATGACAGTCAATATTTAATCCCATCTCCTGTCCTCTGTATCTTCTACTCTGACTCCATGTCCTCCCTCACTGCACCCATCAATCTCCTCTTCGTCTCCTACCTGGTAGCTCCATCTCTAGGATCATTCTTCTACCAATGTATCCACTGTCCCTCCTCTGAACATGTCCAAAGTAATTTTTATTGCAACAGAACTTTTTTCCTTTTGTCTTTTTCACCTTTTTCATCTTTTCTCTGTATCTTCTACTCTGACTCCAACTACCTCCATGTCCTCCCTCACTGCATCCATCAATCTCCTCTTTGTCTCTTATACACATCTCTAGGATCATTCTTCTACCAATGTAGCCAATGTCCCTCCCCTGAACATGTCGAAACCATCTCAATCTGTCTTCTCTAGCGTTTCCTCCAAACCTTCCTGTCTGTGTTGTCCCTCTAATGACTTCATTCCTGATCCTGTCCATCCTTGTCTCTCCTAAAGAGAACCTCAGCATCTTTAAATCCTCCACCTCCAGCTCTGTCTTCTACCTATTCCTAGTGTCTTTAGTCCAACCATCATGGCTGGTCTCTCCACTGTCCTGTAAACCTTTCCCTTCACCTTAGCTGTATCTAAACTCCTCCACCTTCTCCACCTCTGCTCCTTGTAATCTCACCATTCTCACCATTCTCCCTTTCATTCACTCTCACACTCCGTCTTGCTACGACTGACTTTCATTCCTCTTCTCTCTGGTCCAAACCTCCATCTCTCCAGGTTCTCCTCTACCTGTTTCCTACTCTCTCTGCAGATCGCAATGTCATCTGCCAACATCATGGTCCATAGAGACTCCTGTCTGACCTCATCTGTCAATCACTGAAGTAAACAAGAAGGAGCTCAGGGCTGATCCTTGATGCAGTCCCACCTCCACCTTGAAGTCTTCTGTACTTTCACAAACTAAAGCAAAACATATTGTTAAACATGGTTTTGGATAATAATATAGCATTAAAACAGATGTTAAAGAGACACAATAGGAGACAAAGAGGAGATTGATGAATGTAGTGAGGGAGGACATGAAGGTTGGAGTCAGAGGAAAGATGCAGGAAAAGTTTCAAAATGATTCAATGTGGCAAGTAAGACGGGACAACAAGAAGACAAAGATAGTGTGTATCGAACAAATATCTCTTTGTATCACTCCCCAGTATACTCACCCAGGAATTAGACTGAATTAAAAGTTAAATGTTTCCGTTGCTTTTAAATTCCTCAAAGATGAGACAACAACCTTATCTTGACATTCACTTTATTGTTAAAACCTGTTTTGGTGTATCAGCTGCATCTCTTTATACACATCTTAAAATATAGGCAATCATTTACAGCTTCATCTTCAAGAACCATGCAGCAAAAAAAAGGAAAAAAAATTAAAAGTTTGCCAAGATTTAAATCAATCAACTAAACGTCATTTGCAGTCAAAGTGTCATGTCAGAGAAAAAAGGGAGAGAAAAAAAAAAAGTTGTCGTCCACACTTCTTAACCCCCCCGAGGTCTGCGCATAGTGTTTGTCAAATGCTGTGCGGGACAGTTAACGGCGATGTCTTAGTTTGCTGTTTTCCTAAAGTAAAATAAAGCTTAAATACGGACCTAAATAATAAATAATATAACAATCTTGACAACACATAAAACAACGTTTCTGCAAATTCGCTTCGATGCAACGTCAGCGCCCCCTTTCTCCCCGTTCTTTACAAGCGTCAAGCAAAAATAAAACGTGATCCTACGAGTGACATTTCGAACTAAGAAACATTAGTCTCGGTGAACAGGCGGAAACAACTGTAACTCCTGCAAATTAGCGACACTACTGGTAAAAAATATTATGATCTGAAATATATATATATATATATATACACACACATACATACAGTACATACGTATATATCTATATATATATATATAAAAAATGTGTTGTGTGTGTATATATACACATATATACATATGTGTGTATATATACATATATATACACACACATATATATATATATATATATATATATATTCCTAGCACAGTAAGAGTGGGTTAGAAAAAATTGAACCAAAAACAGTGGTAAGTTGAGATTTTTTTTGAAAAATAAAAACATGTTGCAAAAAAAAAAAAAGAGAGAGTGTTTACCACATTGTGTGTTAACTTTCATCCACAGACACATAATCTGCCCAGCCTACAGCTTGGCATCGACAGCACATGTAATGTTATATTATGGCAACGTGGCTTAAGTCTTATCCACTTCTGCTGATGCTGAACTGCACGGTTAAACGTAAGCGCTATTCCTATCCTTCCGCAGCCAGCGAGGCTCGCACTAGGCCAAGTAAAAAGTTAGTAAAACCTGAGAATGAAAACATGCCCACATATACATGTACTGCTTTTCATTGCTACATATTAAAAACCCACACACACACACAAGGAGATCGCAGATGAGGGGAAAAAAAAGGGAAAATTGCATTGGTCTGCAGTTAAAAAAACGTGACAGGTTTTAACTTTAGAATTCGATTGTGATCTGTGCGCTGGGAGTTCAAACGTTGTCGTCTGTAGTTAGTGGAGAGCAGACGACACCAGTTTGTCTCGGACAGTGCTGCGACTCAAGTGCATCAACCAATCAGGGTGTTTAAAAAAAAAAAAAAGGACAAATTACAAAAACTAAATCAGGGGGTTTCTGAAATATTGCACCATCTCTCAGGAGAGTCAAAGATGGGGAGATGCCACTAAATCATCAGATAAAAACGTCTCTTCTATTGATATCAGACATGTTTTCAGTCTCTCCTGTATTTCCCTTCCAACTCCTTCGACTTTCTCGGAAACATTTCACACAGTAGACATGAAGGCGTGTGCAGTCATTGGATTAAAACATCGTCCGTCCCCGACCTGTACCACCAGTCCTTCCTCACCTATACATACAGTACACATAAACGCTTCAGCAATATTCCCTAAGACGTCCTCGCTGTTTTTGCTCACGTAACATCTCTAAGCAGAAAATAACCCCAATTCGACATTTGTTCTGTACAATTCTCTTGGAAAGGTATACGTTTTCTTTTTTTTTTTTTCCTCTCAATGGCATCCTACGTTTGTGTCCGTCCACGATGGGGACGTTCAGTTGGCGTTGTTTTCAAGCTGAAACAGAGCCAACATGTCCAACATGGCCTGTTTGATGTTGCTGCCGAAACGGTGGGAATCCTAGGAAAGTGAACGGAAGATGAAGCACGGTATGTACGAAAAAAATAGCTACATGGAATAAAAGACAAACAGATCAAAAAGGTCAACGTACACTGTGCGTTTTTGCTACGATTCCTGTCGTATGACCATAAGTGGTCGGGACGGACCGTGCGACTCCAGTTGTGCAGTGCACACTTATAAGTGATTATGTGCAGCATGAATATGTAAAGAATAGTTTTGTGTGTATAAGTGAATGCAATTTATTTTTACTGAATTGTGTTGATTTTCTTTCACAGATTTTTGACTGAACTTTTGGGAGGAAAAAGTCTGCTTTTTGCTATCTCCTGAGTGATGGAGAGCTTTTTTCTTTTTATTACGTTTTATTTATTTATTAGATTTTTTTTTTTTCAAAGTTCAGATTTACAAACAGACATTTGCCCAACAAATATCACTGCACTATCGTTCATATGGCAAAAGAATATTTAAATAAATGTGCACTTTATACTACTTTTTTTGTGAACACAATGCAATTAATCGTGATTAATCAGAGAAATTGTGCGATTAATCGCGATTAATTTTTTTTATCATTGCACAGCCCTATTACTTAAAGCATTATAATAAATTTGGCAGATGTTTTTATCAGTTCAACAGTTCTGGCTGCAGGAGTCAGACGTCTCGTGTGTCCAATCGTACCCCATCACCTGATCGTACAGTGTGGGAACATTAGTAGTGATCTGAGCCCCTGAGATTCACCCAAACAATGTGTGCGACATATTACTTCCACGACTGGAAAAAAAAAAACAAAAAAAAAAAAACGCACAGTGTACGTCTGGCTTAAAGAGAGGGATGAACTCACAGTCTCTGGGCTGGAGCGTTTGCTGGAGATGTGGAAGTTGATGAGGTTTTCACCCACGATGATGTAGGAAACACCGTAACCGTCGTCCGCCACCTGTGGCACAGAGGAAAAAAGGTTTGTTTGATTTACAGCATGTTCAAAAAGTAAAGTTCTAAACTGTCTATTGAGTGTTTTCAATTTTATTATATTTATTTATTTATATTTATTTTAACAAAGAAATTGCAGTAATATAACTTCATGTTGTTTCTTCAAACTGGAAATTACTTGATCTAATACTCAAGATTGGAGTAACACTCAAGATATTGAAAACACCAAAAATAACAACTTAAGACCATGTGATCCAATACCTAAGTCTGAAAAAAATCAATGACTTGATGGGGAGCAATGATGGGGGGCTATCATGTCCAATGGCGAAGAGAAGAAACAAGGGTAAATATCCGTACTGGCAGATACTTCAAGGAGTAGTATCTTTACTTTTGTTGTTTGACATCCACAGATGTTCACGAGACACTGACTCTTCAACCAAACATTGCGAAACCATGTTTTTTCGCCATTTTTTTCCCCCAAAAGTCCATGTTTTACTCACGGGACCAAATCCTCCTCCAGAGGAAACGTATTGAGGGTGCTTGACCAGGTCGAAGAGCTCCACCTGCTGCACAGGAGTTTGACTGGTGGACAGCCTCCATGGCTCAGACAACACCTGAAATAACACATACGTTATACATTCGGGTGTAGCGTGAGAAAGAGAGTAAACCTGTAAAAAAGTATCTATTACCTCTTTGAGGAAAGGTGAGTCCTCTCCCAAATATTTGGAGACCACGTAGAGACAGAAGAGGTGACGATCGATGCCTTCTCCAGTCATGGCCAGGCGGTACATATTCTGGTGCTTCTCAGCAGCCTGTTTCAGCAGCTTCAGACGCTCTTCTCTCTAAAGTACGGAGAAAAAGAGAAGAGTCGAAAACGAGCTGAAGACAGGAGTCTGATCGTCCATCAGAACATCTCAGATCATCTGAACAGCCGAAACCTTACCGTCGCTTCTCCGACCATGGAGCGAACGAAGGCACAGGTTTCCACGGTACAGGAGCGCACGGTTTCTGTCCTGCCCTCGCGGAACAGACGTGTCATGGAGGCTTCGTACGTCAGGCAGAACTTCCCTTTGTCCTGTACAGAACGCAGAAGGAAAACGATAATGAGTGATTTTGTTTGATTACATGGTAATGAGGAATAACAAATACGCATTAGGTACAATAGTTTAACTTTGATAGTTACTGCCCCCTGCTGGTGTTCAATTGCATTACACCTTGGCTTTTTTTCCCCCTCAACTGTAATCTAAAACTACTATACAGAGGTCAAAAGAGGCAACTGTGTCATTCTCACAACAAAGAAGGAACTTTTGTGTCATATCCAACCGCACTGTTTGTGGATACTATTGTGCTGGCTGTAAGGAATAACACTTGAATTACAGTTTTGAGCGTCTTACGCCGACACTTGGGTTATGTTTTGTCGTGATCTTGTTAAAGGTCATTAATGTAGGGCAGATAGAAATTGTTGCCACTGCCCTGGAGTTATTGCCGACATATGATATCATGCATGAGAATGGCAAGCTGTCTAATAAACAGTCTCAAGGTTTCACATTCAGAGCTTGACTTTTAATGTCCTCATGTTGGACAACAATACTGAAGGTGTAATATAAATTACCACAACAGAGAGTGGTTTTACTTATGTTTAAGACAAAGTACAGGATACTTGGATAAAGTAAGCCAAAGACAAAGGATAGTTTTTAGACAAAAAAATATTTTATATTTACCGACATACAAAATTAAAACCAATTAAAAATACGTAAACACAAGCAAGAAAATGCCCCACACCAGGTCAAACTATAATAAAAATAGAGAAGAGAATAAGAAAACAAAGACAAATAACAAATAAAGAAAATAACTGACATAACAACTGTTTTTTTTAACTCAAGGGACAGATTTTTAAGAAGCCACTGACCCTGAAATGAGCCAGCTGCAGAGCGATCTGGATGAAGGCATCAGGGCTGGTGCGGCACTTCTTGATCAGACCCTTCCCGAACTCGGTGAAGGGAATAATGTGACAGTCCACGTCATCGGCCAGAGCCCTGGCCACAGTCAGGGAGCTCTGGATGCTTTCTTGGCACTAGGAGAAAATGACAGAGAATGAATGAAAAATACACCGCATTCTTGGTTCAATGTATTCGGATTTATAAGCGAGTAAATGGGACGACTTTTGTGGAAGTACCAGCAGGGGGAGTCCGAGGACCGTGTAAATACAAGTGCAAAGAGCCGTTCTTCCAACCGTACCTCTGGAACGATGTCCCACTGCAGCCTCTGAGGACCGGGCAGGTTGGGGTGGGGCTGACCGCGGCAGTGACCAGTCTCGTCATATCCCAGGTGAATGGGGTCCATGTAGAGTACTTGCTGTAAATCGATACATGTATTTATTTCTGTTGAGAAGCTCGTAAGTAACAAACTTAATTAAGTTAATGCCACTTAGGTGCTCTGACTCCACCCACAGTATAGAGCGGTGTGATTTGGGTGGGAGTTGTGGAGAGCTACGAGGAAGGACTAAGCTAAATTCTAGCTCACTAAAATTCTAGCTTCACTCTTAACCAGATTCCAGGTCAGTGAGTGCAAATCACCATGAGTCCTGGAGCAGTAGCAGCATAGAAGCACCCTCAGACAGTGTCAGTAGGTGGCGCAGTCTTCTTGTTTAACATGACAACTACATTATAAACCTATAAACCAATTCTTATCTAATGAGCCACAGACTAACCTCCCACAGATGACCAACGATTGGAGCGTCTGCCCAGGAGTGCTCTGCATTCAGACCCATGGTGCCGTTCTTGAACACTATCAGGTTCATGGATTTATCAAACCACCTGTTTGGAAAACAAAAAAAAAAATCCATATTGTGTATATTTAAAAAACACAATTTTGCCTCATGTGGACAAAGACAATGTTCATCCGTCCTACCTGTCGTAGCATTTTCCGTGGAGGAGCGATTTAGCGTATTTGTCCAGTGATGTCACGGGATTGTCCGGCTCCAAACGTTGCTCGGTGTCGTCGAGGGTTACAAAGAAGGCTGCTTTTTCAATGATATCCAGAGACTGCTTGTTCCTACCACGGTTGAAGAAGGACTCCCGGGCCTTGGCCCATGGAGTTCTGAAGACGGAAAAGAACAATTCTCAATCAGAGAACTTCTGAGAAGGAACTAAACAGTGTCAAAACAATGATTAGGAAAAATCTTTATTTCGGTTAAACTCTTTAAACCAGTGTTCCCTGACCTTTTTTGCACCACGGACCAGTTAAATGTCCAGTACTATTTTCATGGATCGGTCGTTAAGTTGTGGCAGATAAATACCCTTTAATAAAATTACATTTCCAGTATTCTGAAATATTTTCCCACCTGTAAAAGATTCCTACCCGAATTGACTGTGCATGGGGATAACAAGGATTTCTCAAGTGCACACAGTCTATAATTTTTTCCTACCAGATCAGAAAAGTTAGAATCTTGTATCAATGACTCTGCGTCATTTTGAGTTTATTGTTGTTGTCTTCACTGAGAAAATATTTCCTAATCAAATATAGTTGCATTGTTCATGATAGAATCCTAGCCATTCTATTGGTCAGTTCTTTTGTTGATATGGGTATGGATCAAGTGGAAGTAATAGCCAGATGACGACAAAAGGCTGCAAGTAAACAAACCTTTTATTCAGGGAAATTTTATATTCTCTATCTCTATTATACCAGCTGTAGCTCCACCTACCTGTCACCCGCAGTCAGTGCAGCCAGATTCTCCTCTCCAGGCTGAGGCTCTGATTTGTCGGCCAGGATTCTCTCCATCTGCTGCTCTATCTCCCGTGGCAACAGGAGCCGTCCGTCGTAAAACATCCACACCTTAAAGTAACGTCCTTTGTGGTAGACAGCAATGTGTTTGCTGTCGTTCACATGCTGAAGGGTGTCTGAGGCAGAAGGAGCAACAGTCAGGGACGAGAGAACAGCGGAAAAGACAACATGAGAGTTTTCAGCCACTCGTTTTTGGGTTTGTCTATTATTGTTATCAGCATGCAGTTACGTCAACTATGGAGCAAATCTCTCCGTGATGATGTAATGAAGCAACAAGGCTTATTATTTCCAGGGAAACAATAAATCAACTCCAAAATGACAGGAGTCACAATTTAGTACAAAAATAAGAGCAGTTAATAAAATGGGAAATGCAGGTGGTGAGATGAGAGGGAAAAGCCATTAAAGGTATGAGGACTGGTTTGGAATCTGGTGCGTCAGGCAATATTTGTTTGAACAACACGCAGTACAACCAATCGGACGCTTTTAGGAATGTTTAGCCAAAAATGAATCGCTTTTATGCTGCGTGTCGCTCAAACAAGCATCGAGACGGCTAAGAAAAGAAAAGGGAATGGAGACTAACAACAACTGACCTCCTCATATCAAGGTAAATCCAAAGAACACTGTGTCTCCTCTAATGGAAATGATGTCCGAAAAAAAATAAAAACAGTTGCTTTTCCACAAGTGCTCCACAAATGTTTAGATGATAAACTCCTCAACTCCATGAGGAACTACGTCTTTTAGGGATTCAAGGTCTTTGCGGTAAATTTGGACATGTGTGTTCAGAATAAAGCAGAATAAAGCATAATAAGGGTTTATTGTTGTTGTCGATAGCAGTGGTTCTCAACTGATGGGTCCCGGACCTGTTATGAATGGGTCGCGATCAGCAGGTCAAATATCGAAATAATGTAAATCTGCTGTTGAGCATGTGTTTTATTTTAGAAAATCTCTTATTTTGAAAGGCACGCTGAACAAAATGAGTGCTTTAAAATAAGTGTTTTTCAAAGTTTTTTTCAATTTGCTTGGTTTGAATTCTATGAGAGTGGGACGCAATCTAATGACCACAAGAAAATGTGGGATTCATGTTCCCTTTAAGCCAAATAAGACATTTATAATAAATGTTTTGTCCGTGATTATGAATAAAAGAACCAGATTCTTTGTTTACGTATTATAAAACTCACATTATAGGTTTTAATGTGGACATATCTCCTGTCCTTGTTATGGAATAAGTCCTAACCACAGTTTCTAACCACATTCTTATCTATGAGATTAGATAAACCCCACTTCAGCGCCTAATTTCAATCACATGCAAATCAATCCGTTGTATTTGTGAACAGAGCAGCATGCATGCATTATTAGTTCACAGAAACGGCGACAAGACTATTTGGTTCCGTCCCAGCCATAGGTCTGAGTGTAGCAGTGTGAAGGAGTCTGCATTGCTAAAACAGAAAAAACTCTACCTGTGTCTACACCTGGGACACGACTGGTGTTGAACATACGCTCATACTGGGCTGAGCACATGGGAATAGTGTGTAGGAGCATGAGCTGAAAAGCAAAAGGGGAGAGTCAAACACAAAGATGACAAACTAGTTCACTATGATCCCAAATGAGTGGCAGTGAGACACAGACACAGACACACACACACACACACACGAGAACAGAGGTGCAGCGGTAAATGAGGGTGTAGAAGCAGAGCAGGGAGCTGCTAAGGGTGGAGAAATGATCAGGAATCCAGAAACCAGTGTTCCGCCAGCTCAGTATCAGAAGCAAAATCCTGATGTTGTCCTCAGGTTGGAAACTAGCTCTCAAAAGTCAATTGGAAACTCTACAGCTACAGTAAAGAAAACAAAATGTCAATGTTTGTCAGGGCTGTGCTGCTGATAAAGAGCCGGGAGTCAGGGGTTTTCAGTGGATGTTGTCATGGCAGGGCGAGGGTTCATCAGAGATGTCGCCCTCCTCTTACCTGTCTCCAACCCAGGGACACGGGAGGTGTTAAACATCCGCTCCCACTGAGCTGAGCACAGTGGGACCTTGTTCGCCAGCAAGTAAATCTAACCGATGTCCGACACAGCAATTGGGACAAAACAGCAACAGAGACAACCGGACGTGAGTGGGAAACAGGACAAGCTCATGCATTGATTTCTGTACAGTGTTAAATAGGGAGAACGTACACATTCCTGCATTTTACACGAAAAAAAACTGAAGCATTTGCAGTTCAGCATCAAGCAGACTGGTTGATGAGAAGAACTATCACAGTATCATCTGTGTCTAGAACAACTGCATTTAGAAATGACTAATCTCTCTGGACGTAATTATGGCCCAGCTTCCTGTCATGTGACGAGTCTTTGCAATTGCTGCAAAAAAAACTGATCACTAAAAGATTTTTTTCAATGTACAAACTACAAATACACGATCAGGATTTTTATTTTCTACCAACTCAACCCTACAGTAGTAACCGACTATTACTACCTTTTAAGTGACCAGAGGGTTCAGATGTTGGACAAATGTCTTTTTTACAATAAATTAAAGCATCTAGCAGTGCTTCGTTGCCCTGAGACACCTACTTTTTTTTTTGGCTTGTCCCTTTTTTTAGGTGTTGCCACAGCAAGTAAACCATTTCCATCTCCCCCTGTCCTCTGTATCCTCAACTCTAACTGCAACTACCTCCATGTCCTCCCTCACTGCATCCATCAATCTCCTCTTTGTCTCTAGGATCATTCTTCTACTGCCCCTCCTCTGAATATGTCCAAACCATCTCAATCTGGCTTCTCTAGCTTTTTCTCCAAATCTTCCTGTCTGTTGTCCCTCTAATCACCTCCTTCCTGATCCTGTCCATCCCTAAAGAGAATCTCAATCTACAGAAGAATCTACAATAACAAACTGGCTATGGCTTCTTTATTGTCAGTAAATAGAGCTTATTTATGCTTGCAGATCTTTGCTGGACTCACTAAATGTGTTTTGTTGAACGTAAACATCTAACCAACTTCTCTCAAAATTTTACACGACAACACCTTGAACAGTAAAAAAAAAACAAGCAAACATCAAGGCTAGCGCCACCTTATTGTGTTGGTGCCTGTAAGCTGTTTTTGCTTAAATGCAAAAAGCCCTCCTGGCAGTTAGCATTAGGCATTAGAAATACTGCCTTTCAATCAGTCCACGTCTTTGCTCACTTTAATCTGTGGTTTTGTTCTAATTTCAGTTCAGCTCCAGTTTAGTAAAATATCAAAATTAATTTATTCTACTAAACACAGTTTTATTAGAAGTACTATTAATATTATTATTAGTAGTTGTAGTAGTATTCATATTAAAATATAACAAAATATACACTACATTATTTGCTTACACCTAGATTCATTAACTTACTTTGACAGTTTGAGCCAACAAATGCAGATCTGACTGACTCTCATCCAACTAGGTGACTGCATTCAATCAACCCATGTTGTTAATGTCATTTTGCCTCTTCTCTGTGGAGTTATTAGCTTATGAAAGAGGGCTGTTGACATTGTCTTTCTTCTTCTTTTCCTTTCGGCTTGTCCCTTTTTTTTTCAAGAGGTTTCCACAGCGAGTCAACATTTTCTATCTCCCTCTGTCGTCTGTATCTTCTACTCTGACTGCAACTACCTCCATGTCCTCACTCACTGCATCCATCAGTCTCCTACCTGGTAGCTCCATCTCTAGGATCATTCTTGTACTACTATCCCTCCTCTGAACATCCAAACCATTTCAATCTGGCTTCTCCAGCATTTTCTCCAAACCTTCCTGTCTGTATTGTCCCTGTAGTCCTCCTAATAATGACATTGTCTTTGCTGAACAATAATAATCCACAAAACTAACCTGGACCACTTTAATTAGTACGGAAACAAATTAAACAAATGTTAGTATTATTATAGTGTTTCACATCAACAAGCAACATAAATGTGTTAAACATTTACAGCTGGTGCAACATGGATTCCTTTAACTGTATGGCTCGGACCTCTTGATGTTCACTGCCGTCTGTGAATCTAAGTGAAATTTCTTCCTCCTCCTTGTTCCTCTCACTCTATAAAACATCAACGTTGTTCCTGTTTGACTTTCAGCCGCCTTCCCTCCGCTCTTATCTGTACCTGAGTGTGTTGGCGTGAGTCATAGTTACAGCACACTAGAAGAAAGGCCGGTGTCAGAGTGGCATCGACCACCTTCCAACTTCACAATGCTCATTTACACATAGGACAACGTGGCAAAACTGATAGCGGGGGTGGACACATGGAAGCTGGAGATGTAACGTGAACTATACGCTTCGAGGCTATGACCATGTGTGCTCTCCTGAACTTTCATCTGTGGACAACATCAACAGTCTACGTTGTGACGCCGCAGACGGCAGATAACAGCGACTTTACAGAAGACAAATGGCGAAAGATAAGCAGCCGTTATTGCACTCATTGAAGGCCACACACACAGATAAAGAATATTAATTATGTTCTAAATAAAACTCAAACTTAATGCCAGGTGAAAATCTCTAACATGAGCAGATCCAAAAGTACTCACAGGCTTGATCTGGGCTCTGTCCAGTTTCCTCCTGTACAGCATAATGGCATGGATGACATTACCTGCCCTTGCTGCCTGGATGGAGGTGGGGAAGACATACAGATAGTCCTGTGGAAATAACGATAAAAATAGCTCAGCATGTATGTGGGATATGTACAAATGGATAAAGAAGGACATTAAATTGCTGAGGGGGCCGCGTGTGACCCTGGGGAACATGCTTTTTTTCCACTGTAGTACAAGGAAGTGTAATTAAACATCCACTCCAGTAGTTGGCAGTGGCGCTCTCATTGCCCATTGAGCGCAGTGAGTTGAACTATATCTCTTTTTGTTTTCTTTGTTAACAAGGTTACGATGTTATGCAGAGGTGTACCTAGAACTATTTTATAGACAAATGCTATTATTTATAGTTGCGGTGGCGAGTGGGTGGCGCGGTGGGGGCGCAAATTATTTTCTTCTTGCTAGGGGGGGCGTAACAGAAAATATTTGAGAAGCACTGCATTAGACACACGTTAAACTCTCAGATATCTCAGATACTTGTCTATTTTATGTGTACATCAGTTAAAGGTACTACCCTAAACCTACTAAAACACAATCCAGGGGCCCCTAAAACAGAAAAAGTGATCCATAACAAAACAACATATTCACTCAAAAACATACAAAAGTAATATTTGATTTGTTTTTTTTTTTTATAAAACTGAAGAACTAAGTTACGTTCTATTAAGTAGAAATATAAATACTATACTCTATTTACACTGACTTGGAGGCTAGAAAATGAATATTTTTAACTTATTTTCCTTTTCAGCCTTTTTACTGCTGTTGCCACAGCAAATTGTCCTTTTCCATTTCACTCTGTTCTCTGCAATATCTTTATACATAAGGTACCTTAAATTGTATAAACTTACACCAGGGGTGTCCATACCTTTTTGTCTTGTGAGCTGCTTTTTAAATGACCAGGCTGGAGTAATCTAGCTACAATAAAAATTCTAAATATTTGCCTATATAAACCGGATATCTAACTCTCTACATTAACATATGAAATATACGTCATACAGTCTGACTAAGTACCTTTGTGATTCTCACTTCAGCCCAGTGATTAGCATCATGAAATAGAATTATATCTCTAGTTTATTGCTCAGGATCTACCTATTGGACAGCCCTGACTTACACTATGTGCATAAATATGAAAAAAAACCGACCAAATTATATATATTAAAAAAAAAAAAAAAAAAAAAAAAAAAAAAAAAAAAAACCTAGGCCAACTTTTCCTGTCCTTCTCATTTAGGCTTGTCCCATTTTTTAGGGGTTACCACAAGAGTCAACAATGTCCATCCAACTCTTTCACTGAACAAGCTCTGTCTTTAGACTGTCTCTTATACA
>JAFBJS010019750.1:0-49957 GCA_016785265.1 Paraplagusia blochii | reverse complement strand
GCTTCCTTTGTCTCCCTTGACTCTCTCTCTGTCCACGTCTCCGTCTGTGGCGGCTGTTTCTCTCCCTCTCACTCTGCCTGTCGCTGTTAACTGCTGAGAGTTGATTGGCTGAAAAGCACCACGTGGGATAATTTAACCTGTACACGATTGGTCAGTTTATTTCCTGATTCGTCGCAGCTTTTCCTGTGTTTACAATGGCGTTGGGTGTAAACACTGAAATAGCTGAAATATCCCGTTAAATTCATCTGCCGTATTAATAGATTATAGATCCGAGTCCGTACAGGATTACCCCTGGGTCCGGATACGGACCACGGTCCGCCAGTTAGTGACCCCTGGTCTAGAGGGTTATGGGTTTAAATCCACCAACTGAATCCAACCTACTGATGTCCACTGAGCATGGCACCGTCCCTGAGCGTCACTGATCTCCAATCGCTCAAAGCTGCCCACTGTTCACTTTGGTGATGGGTTAAATGGAGAAGTAACATTTTGTTTTGTGCAGTGGTGTGAATCACAATGTCACAATGACAAGGGCGACGAGGCTTTTCTTTTTTTTTTTTTTTTGCTTAAAAAAGCATTTAATGGCTCTCTTGACCCAGTATGCAATTTCACAACAGAAATAGCTACATAAGGATGACTGGCTGTACTCTCTGTTGGCAAGTACACATTCAGACTCTTCTATGGATTGTTTAAAAAATGATTGATAGAACCCTCCTTCCTAACCTTTATTCTGTATGTGCATTCAGCGCATTTTTTTCCACAAAAATGCCCACCTTTGTTTTTGACATTTTTGGGATAACATTAAATTTTTCCTAGCTGAGAAAATGGACACTTTACAATGTTCACTCAGTGCAGCCTTAGATATAAAAAGCCTTTTGTCCAAAAGTCCAGTCCCATCCATCTGGCTTTTTCTTTTCTTTTTTTTCATAACCAGTTCGTAGCTTTCCGCAACTTCTCTTTAACCTCTGCTTCATACCTATAATCGTAACGTTGCCTTCTCTCATTTTCAGGGAGCATATGGACAACATCACGCTAATCCTCTGCTTAGACTGCACGGTCAATCATATTAAATCCTAATACTTTCAAGGTGACCCCTGGGCACTGATGCACTGTCCGGTTTTAAGCCTTGAAACAACAACACGCAGAGATTGGACGTCGGCAGCTGTGGGCTGGAGTCTATCTACGTCTAGCGTGTTTGCCCTTCTTATACCTCCAGATAATTATTTTTTCCTCAAATTAAGTGGCTCTTGGATTAACTGAAAAATTGCATCCGTTGACAAAAGACAAACAAGCTGAAATACCGTCTCCCTCCCAGCCCGTGTCTGCTTCCTATCGTTTACTTTTGAGTTTTAGATTTTATTCAATTAAGGGTTTATTTGTCATCCCGGGGTGTAGCAAATGGAATTTTTAAGAGTTATGATGACGGTAGAGTGCAATATCAAAACAGGAGAGCGGGTTCAGCCCATTACTGCTCATTGAATCATTTGTTATGGCCACAAAGGCCTGTGAGTTGACTTTAGCAGATGTACAACCAAAGACCATTGATTCCACAGGCATCTATGCCTTTACCTTCTTTCCTGGCATCTTTGTTCACAACATATTGTCCGCATTTGTAAAACATGAAGCGATGTGCGGCGACCGTTGTGTGGAAGATGAAGGGGTTTTTCTGTACCTGGTGTAGCTGCAGCTGAAGCCTGTAGAGTCTCTGAGGGGCGTGATCAAAATGACTTGGTGTTTCAGGGTTCACCATACCATGTATGCTGCAGATATTGATTTCAGAACTTGATTTATTCTCATCCTGGTCTGGTTGGATGTGCTCTGAAACAATCACAGGCTATTAGTTCTGAGACCTCAGTGTCCTGGCAGGTGCAAAATAAACTTGTTTTACTTTATTTTATATTTGCAATCGGAGAGAAAATATGTTTTCAAACAAACATTTTTCCCAAAGATTTGCCCCCGGGCCTTAGTTTGCTTATGACTGGTCTGGACCTACACTCAAACCATTTAGGGCAGTGCTTCCCAATCTTTTTCTGCTACGCCCCTCCTAGCAAGAAGAAAACAATATAGAGAGATATAGTTCAACTTACAAGGATGTGCAATTACACTTTATTGTAGTACGACGAAAAAAAAAGCATGTTCCCCAGGGTCACATGCGTCCCCCTCAGCATCGCACAGCGCAAAGTGGGGGGCCCGCCCCACACTTTGAAAAGGACTGATTTAGGGTAAATTGAACTTCTTCTTTTCCTTTTGGCGTGTCCCTTTTCTCACGGGTTGCCATAGCGAGTCAACAATTTCCATCTCCCCCTGTCCTCTGTATCCTCAACTCTAACTCCAACCACCTCCATGCATCCATCAATCTCCTCTTTGTCTCCTGCCTGGTAGCTCTATCTCTAGGATTATTCTTCTACCAATGTATCCGCTGTCCCTCCTCTGAACATGTCCAAACCATCTCAATCTGTCTTATCTAGCTTTTTCTTCAAACCTTCCTGTCTTTGTTGCCCCCCGATCACCTTGTTCCTGATCCTGTTTTTAACATGTAGAAGTGTAACTGACGAAAAAAGTCTAATGTTGCCTGACAGCATAGTTCCACAATAGGGACGGTCTTTGTCCATTTATGTAGTCCTTAATTATTTTTACCGATTTGTTTGTTTGTTTGAACTGGAGCACCACAATCATGCTTTTCTTACTTTATTTCCCAAATCCAGGGACACATTATAAATGTATCGGAGCAATTTAAGTCCTGACATTAAGTCAGATTATTTTGCACTATCAGTTAAATTAAATGAGTAGCATGGGTTGTCACTGGGTCGCAACAGTTTTGCTGTGTTGGACACTAGAGAGACAGTTTAATAACATCACTTCTTCCATTAAACTGCTGTCATTTGTATTCATTGCTTTGCACTTTGGAGTTCTTCTCTTCCCTGGGATAAATTTGTCCTTCACTCCAGAAACACGGGGCTAAACCTTGTTTTCTGTCTGATCCACAGGACGTGGTAAAGGGAGTAACAATCCCAGATTAATATTCATGAACATACAAACATTGCATCAAGGAAGCTTTGTTTTTATCCATATATGCTGTTCATAAAACAGATTACTGAGTCACGTTAATACCATATCCACCGTTCAAAACGGAACCAGGATGAGATGAAATAGAGGACGTTCCAGTATGACTGCAGTGCATTGACACTGTCCCGTCCTCCACCGCCTCCAGTCTGGTCAGTCAATAGTCAGTTGAAGCCGTCAAAATGCTGCCCTACTTATAAATCAATTGATGGCCAACAAAAGGCCACCACAGAGAGCTTCCTCTGTGTGACAGATCCCAGCACAACTTCCAGTGCTCTGACCGATCAATCAGGTGCCTGCAGATGGAAGCAATGACCATTGAGATGATGGCATTTGCTGTCCCAACAAACCACATTAGAGAAACCGAGTAGAGAGAGACGGAAAAAGACATTATTCTGGGAGCGTATTGATGCGCAGCTGACAACAAGGCCAGAGGTGGATATCACACCATCTCGCACAGTGCGGGTCTCTTGCTGGCGTATTGATCTGTTTTTTTATGTGCTGCTGGTTATTAAATGTGAATACCCACTGATGACAGCTGGGATCACTTGTATCCTATTGGGCATTATATTCCGTAAATCCTGGAGTGTTGCAGTGGAAGATAATAGTGTTGAGCTGACATAGCCGGAAAAAATAATAAGGTTTACTTAAAGTACAATCCAGCTGCTCACTTTTCTAAATATCCTAATCCTTTAAGTATTTCTCTGTTCCTCACCAGGTCACAGTGCTGTTTGCCTATAGGGGGAGACACAGTTTCCTGGTTGTTACCAGTTTTGCTCATGTTCAGATGATAGGAATTTGTTATTATGTCTTTAATTACTACAACTTAGGCTGTTCAGGTTCAATTTCGTCAGCTTTTGAGCTGCACGTAGACTTATTAACAATCAACACGTGTTGTTGAGGACAGTATTTTGAACAAAACCAGTTTTAATCTCTACGGTTGATTTTCTTGACATATTTATTAGTAATTTATAAAGAACTGTGTCTATGAAGATTCTCATTCATCCAAGTCATGATATCCAAAAAGGCCTTAGTTGTCAGCAACTGGACTTCTTCTCGGAGTTGAAAGATGTTTCATTCTTAAATCAATTGATGGCCAACAAAAGGCCACCACAGAGAGCTTCCTCTGTGTGACAGATCCCAGCACAACTTCCAGTGCTCTGACCGATCAATCAGGTGCCTGCAGATGGAAGCAATGACCATTGAGATGATGGCATTTGCTGTCCCAACAAACCACATTAGAGAAACAGAGTAGAGAGAGACGGAAAAAGACATTATTCTGGGAGCGTATTGATGCGCAGCTGACAACAAGGCCAGAGGTGGATATCACACCATCTCGCACAGTGCGGGTCTCTTGCTGGCGTATTGATCTGTTTTTTTATGTGCTGCTGGTTATTAAATGTGAATACCCACTGATGACAGCTGGGATCACTTGTATCCTATTGGGCATTATATTCCGTAAATCCTGGAGTGTTGCAGTGGAAGATAATAGTGTTGAGCTGACATAGCCGGAAAAAATAATAAGGTTTACTTAAAGTACAATCCAGCTGCTCACTTTTCTAAATATCCTAATCCTTTAAGTATTTCTCTGTTCCTCACCAGGTCAGAGTGCTGTTTGCCTATAGGGGGAGACACAGTTTCCGGGTTGTTACCAGTTTTGCTCATGTTCAGATGATAGGAATTTGTTATTATGTCTTTAATTACTACAACATAGGCTGTTCAGGTTCAATTTCGTCAGCTTTTGAGCTGCACGTAGACTTATTAACAATCAACACGTGTTGTTGAGGACAGTATTTTGAACAAAACCAGTTTTAATCTCGATGGTTGATTTTCTTGACATATTTATTAGTAATTTATAAAGAACTGTGTCTGTGAAGATTCCCATGCAACCAGGTCATGATATCCAAAAAGGCCTCAGTTGTCAGCAACTGGACTTGGAGTTGAAAGATGTTTCATTCCTCAACTGAGGAGGGAAACTTCTTCAGTTTCTGGTTGTTGATGGAGGGAACTCTAGTGGTTCTACTCCTCTAGACCACTCCCTCCACCACTGGACAAAGGTGTGAAGCATAGGCGTAGGGCCGGGTGTGCCTGGGTCCACCCACTTGTCAGTCAGGCCCGCCCCATCCAATGAGAGGGCTGATTAAACTTGGCTATAATACTTTGGGGTTAGCCCACCCTAATATGTTCGGGGCCTACCCATTTTATAGGTTCTGGCTACGCCCCTGGTGTGAAGGGATGTTTTGGTCACAGAAACTGCTCCTGATGTTAATGAGCAGTTTTCTTGTCACACGTCCTGATGTGAATGGGAGAAGACAGTGTTCTAGAGAAGACTCCTCTGGTCTTGATGAGCAGTTAAACTTCCTAGGATGGGATCTCAAGGCAGAATGGTCTGTAGCAGACAGTTGATGAAGAAGACCCCCACCATCTATTAAAGGTTGGTTGTTCCAGATTGGCATACATGGCTTTCTTCACTCATCATTCAAACCACCTGCCCTCCTCGTCAAAAAGTCCTTAGAAAAGTCCTTTCAACTCCATGAAGAAGTTAAGTTAACCCTTTTGGGGTATAAAGAAATGTGGCAAACAGATTACCTAGGCTGATAGAGACAAAACATTAGACGTTGGATGGTCTAACAATTGAATGATTAGTCACTTGATTAGATGGTCCGTTGACTTGTTTGGCTAGTTAGCATGTTGGTTGGATGAGTAATAAGGTCTGCGATTATGAGGTCTGTAGGACCTGATTTTTACTCACTATCATTCATTCCATATCAACAGTTCTTTATTACATAGACGGCTCCACCTGCACTGAAGTTGTGTTCTTGTTTGACACTGATGATGGAGGAAATGAATAACTTCCTACCGCATTAGTGCACTGGAGTCTGGTCAAGAGGTTCTCATGAGACCTTTCCATCATTGCACACACTTGGAGACTAATAGAATAATCTACACCAGCGAGGAGTGACTGATTGGACGTCAACATGTCCCCATCAGGCTGGAACAACAGCACATAAGTCAAAACAGTGCTTAAACAGTGGCTACTCCATGGCTGTGATGCATTGGACAGCAATTAA
Organism: Paraplagusia blochii; assembly: GCA_016785265.1. Classification (NCBI taxonomy): domain Eukaryota; kingdom Metazoa; phylum Chordata; class Actinopteri; order Pleuronectiformes; family Cynoglossidae; genus Paraplagusia; species Paraplagusia blochii. The sequence goes on along the minus strand of JAFBJS010019750.1, from coordinate 43,826 downwards.
TGGCTACTGACCCATCTTCCTGTTGACTAGGACAACTGGAAGACAGATGACTCATGGTGCTGTTGTGTAATTGATGAGCAGTTTCATTAGGAAAGCTACATTACCCAACACTGATGTTGTTCACATACAGTTAGGTCAAGTTATATTTACATTGCAAGCAGGTCATTTCAGTAGATTTATGATGTTTTTAATTGTTTTAACCAATGACACGCAACCCATCCTAAGTGATTATTTTTATTTCCAAAAGAGGGCGATGGAGTCATTCTTCCTGACTGTTTATGTGGCATACCAATCTCAGAAGACGCTAAGCTAACTGCTATATTTTTTTTATAGTAAACAGTCCTTGTAAATTACAGGCTACACTGCACGCTATGGTTTTGTGACAGTTACAAAGCTAAAGATTCTAACACAGACTATATTTCCCTGCTAATAGTCCTGCTACTTTGCTTCTCAATTAGCAGCTAACAACTAGTTATGCTAGTTAGTGCTATGTGTATTAATATACATAGCTCATGGCTATACAATCATCAGTATATATTGTGTAAATACCACAATAAAAACACAGTAGATTTAGGTATTTAGAATATATATATATCATTTTACTCCGATCATTTGCACAGAATTGGCCCCTTTGGTTCTTATTTGTGATCATTTCTTAGAACCAACGATTCTGAGTCAGTTGATGAGGTAAATACTTTGGGTGGTGGCCTATTGGATACCGAACTGGGACCCGGAGGGTTCCAGGTCCGAATCCACCAGCTGCCAGGTTGCCACTGAGGTCGATTGAGCATGGCACCATCCCCAATCACTGCTCCGCGGGCGCTTAAAGCTGACCACTGTTCACTTTGGTGATGGGTTAAAGACAGAAGTCATGTTTCGTTATGTGCAGTGAAGTGAATCACAATGTCACAATGACAAGGAGTTTGCTTTCCTTACTTTCTTTCCTTCTCCTCCTGTGTGTTCCCTAAAGTTGATCCAAACTGTAACAACTGCTCCCAGTTTCCATCATGTCTTCCAGACAAAATGCAAAATACTGCAGTTTTGCATCTTCACTCCCCTGTTTATTTTGCCAGATATCCTCAGGGTCAAGTTAATATCTATGGGAATATGAAATCAGGGTTTTATTATGTATCAAGGCTTAAGCCCAGAAGGCTACCACCAAGTAGCAAACTGCTACCTTGGCTTTGTAGTCCTCAAGAAGATAAACAACGTCGTTGCATGTTTGTTTTCCAAGTGGGATGACAAATCAAACTTGATGTGAAAACTATATCACACAAAACAAGCCTCTTCAAAATATTGTTGCCATGACATTGAGCTGTTACTGAGATCAAGCAACTTCCATTTTCCTGCTTATAAGACTTGGTGTCTCCAGGGTGACGGTTGAGTTACAGGCTGATCACAGAGGAATCCATATAGGCTTTCATAGCATCGTGGTTGGAACCAGTTGTTGACTTTGTGCTTTAAAACTGAGTGTAACTTGGTAGTGAGTGACTCTCCACTGCTGCTCCTGATCTTTAATGTAAGGCTTTAAACAGGCCACGAGGACAATTTGTTTCAGTTCATCTCATGCAAATGCACTGACTCAGTAAACTGTACGTTGATAAGTTTAAATGCCATGTAAATAACCCAGGAAGTGGGGTTCCGGCTGTAAATGCTCAAGCTATTTATCATTCATGTGTGATAGCGCGTGCCATTAGCGGAAACGGATATTTTCATGGAGAGGCATTGTACTCCAGGTTGTTATTTACTCCCTGATATTAGACAAAATCAGTCAAGTGTTTTGAATGACTCACACCGAGAAACCAATAATATCCTGTGGCTCCACCAATCCACCACAAAAGCAAATAGAGAGCTTTAGAATCTGTGCGTTGGCAGGGAACCAACCACTGGTGAGTCTGTGCCACCGCTGCTCCCCTTTCACTCTGAAATGTCTAAGATTGATGTGTTCATTTAACACTGGCCTCCAGCACCACAAAGAGGATAAGCACCTGGGCTCTAAAAATACCTCCTTTCACATCATCTGAGGAGGAGAAAATCAGATGAGTGAAATTACACTCTAATGGAACCTCATCCGTATCACCTCGTCCTCTTTGTCAACGATCTACTGTGTTCACAGTTACGCCTCACGCCCCTCTGAAATATTGATATTCATATGGAAATGCTAGCCTTTATTAGTGCAATAATATAAACAAATTGGCGATGTGATTGGCTTCCAAGGAAGAAGGTGGCCGGGCCTCGCCAGTCGACAGCTGCGCGTTCCGTCACGGCGCGGTGCATTCAGTCTGGAGGCCCCGCGCAGCTGTATTTTTGTATAAGAAATAATACGTGTGATGCTGATGACGATGCCGCGTGTTAAGGGGCTAATTGTGTAATTGTGTACAATTTCTTTGAGGCTCTTGTCGCGGTTACAGTGTCAGTCAGGGTTTAACGCTGCTTTTTTTTTTTTTTTTTTTTTTCATTTTTACCGCTTTATAGTCAGTAAGAAAAACAGCCCGTGGGAATGAAAGCCAACAATTAACTGAGCTGTGTCAGCCATTTAGAACCTTTCAAATTTGCATGTTAATGAAAATAGTATCACAGGGGGTAAAGAAATGTTTACTGCTCAAGATGCTCCTTGTATTCGGCCCAAGATTAGCATTTGCACAGATTTTCATTATTTCATGCATATTAAAATGTGTGTTTCTCTCTGAGCGTGTGCTGTATGCTGGTCGCCACTATTTACTTAATAACCCTTGATCCCACTCATTCCTTGGAAGATGAGGTAGCTTGTAAAGGTCACACACTTAAAATAGATTTTTTTCCTTCTATGGGCGAATGGCTGCAACAGGGAGAAAAAAAAAAAAAAAAAGGTATAATGAGTTTAGTGCCACTTCTTCTAACAGCATGTTTTTATCTTTTTATGGAGATATTGTTCAGCAGCCATGTCCTTCTCTCTCAGTGCTTCCCTCCATGCGAGTGAAAAAAGTGGGGATGTAGTCACTCAGTCATGTCTAAGAAGACCTTGGAGGACCACGGAGCTCTGACAGCATAAAGCTGATACATTGGTTTGTCCACCAGACAAGCCGGGGCGCAAAAAAAAAATAAGTCACCATGACCAAATCCGGGCCGTTAAATCACACTGGAATATCATTAGGCCCATTCCTCTCCAGGGTCTGGTGTTAATGGGTCCATTTCCTGCTAAAACAACTTGTAAGGGGAGAATACAAAGGTACAATCAGAGCCAATTACAAGCATGAGCTGCGTAAATTCCTGCTGGCAAAATATAATCAGATTAAAATTCAAAGAAACCTCATGTGTCTGTGTGACACGTGAGCCGTCCCTGGGTGGAAAACAGAGCACGATGCTGGTTTGTTTTAAATGAAAGAGGAAAAGTTCAGTACAGTTTTTATATCGGATGACGCAATAATTTATGCGGAAATGTAGCCTGACTGTAATTGATGTCGTGCATGAGACTGGAAAAAAAAAAAAAAAAAAAAATTCAAATTCTGTATCCTTGGAAGAACTCCACGAAGATTTCCACTTTAAAATGTATGATCCAAGGGATTTCCACAAAAAAGGTGCCGGATCCCTTTATGTTCTATTCTTTTATCAGGTCCCACACACCGAGGGACACAGGGACAGAGAACAATGGCAGTGACGTGAAGTCAAAGAAATATGTAGCCTTGTGTTTCTTTGTTTTCCCTTTGTTTTCCCTTTGTTTTATAATGTCCACAAACATATTAAACTAATAACTATCCTCATGGTATATTTTGCCTTCTCCTGTGAAGAGCTTCGTTTTTTAGAAGGTTCCAGATCTGGATCCGTTTGATGATTTACAAACAGCTCAACAAGTTTACCCACAGTCAATCTCAACTTATCTGTACTTGTTGTTTAAAGTCTTGAAGGGCTGCTCGAATCAGCCACACTTTAAATCTAGCAAATTGTCCCATGGCCTGTGGCTTAGTGGTTAAGATACCTGACTTGGACACAGAGGGTTCCAGGTTCAAATACACCAGCTGAGCTTGGCACCGTCCCCACATACGGCTCCTGCAGTGCTCAAAGCTGCCCACTGTTCACTTTAGTGATGGGTTAAATGTCACATTTCATTGTGTGGATCACAATGAAAAAGAGTTTGTTTCTTAATTTTCATTGTATAGATCAGGGGCGTTCCCCGTTTTTTGGCTTGAGAGCTACTTTCGAAATGACCGACACAATGTTAACTTGATAATATTGACAGCACATTAACATAAATGAACTGAATATATTTATACATACATATATACCTAATATGTTGATTAAATACAGCCGAATGGCTCCAAATGGATCAATGATTGCACCATTGCTTATTTAAATCCAAGATTTAAGCTTATGTGGCAGTGGTGGCCTAGTCGTTAAGGACTTGGGTCCGCAAGGTCCCTGGTTTGAATCCACCAGCTGCCAGGTTGCCACTGAGGTGCTCTGAGCCAACCCACATCACTTCTTGTGGGCTCACCACCCACAGGAAGGCTCACAATATGGTGCAATGTGATTTGGGTGGCGTCAACTGCCCCTGGCGCCACCCCTGCGACCCGGCAATGGACAAGCAGAAGAAGATGAGATTTAAGCTTATTGTATATGTATATATCAGTGGTGGGCCATCAAGGCCAGCAAAGCCTTCTCTACTGACCTAAACATACTCACAAAAACACATTTATTCATAAATATTTTTAAATAAAATTGTAAAAAAAAAAAAAAAATTATTTTATACTTACAAATGATTTTCTTTTACATTTGAAAAGTTAAAAAAACCCTTATCTAGTCATATTTCAGCTAGCTATTGTTGTCAGGTTCCACGAAATCTGCCAGATCCTTCAGAATCAAAAGTAAAGTTGCTGCAGTTTACAGCGCTCACACCAATCATCTCGCAAGATATATGTATATATATATATATATACAAAAATGTTACCCTTGGTATCTAAGCAGTAGCTTTTTATTATTTAAAAATGATTAAGGTTGTTCATTGGAGATGAATTAACATCCCCAATTATGGCGTAAATGTTTTTGTCACATGATTGGTAGAATTTGGTGATGCATTTTGACGAATATCTGAAGAGATGCTTATAAAACTTTGTTAAAGTTGTCATCTCTAACCACATTAATTCAGACTCCTGTCCCTCACAGTCCATTGGTAACTGCATCAGTCAAACTTGTCTTTCAAAGACATGCTTACTGTCCTATGCTCAGAGGGTGGGCGCTCTGAAGGAGTAGCACTCGTCAAGGAGTAAACGTGTTCGTGACTCCAAATGAGCAAAGTTGATTTTCACTGAGTATTTCTTACACATGTATTAGGAAGACTTTAGAAAGGTTTTGAGTAGGTATCTAAGTCTGTTGGTAGCGTAACACTGTAATTCGTTATTCCCCTCTGTTATTCCTCTACTTTTAACAGCCGATTCCTCCTGTTTCTGCATCACAACCTCACTTGGCCGTGTCTTCTACAGCACAGTCCACTGCCTCCTTCTCCCTAAGCTGATGGCCCCGTCTAGAGTAATGTTTTCCATCAGAAACAGAGGGCCATTTAGCTGGAGGCTACCAATTCTCAACCGTCCTGTAGTTTGTGCAAATGTTTCCCCTTAGTTTCTTAATTCCAACACTGTCTGTTCTTTTATTTCGGGGTTGTTTAAGAAGTTGGCGTCCGACCATTGAATTACTCTCTTCTTGTGGTCATTTCTTTCCTTCCTCCTCTGTTGCACCTTATCCTCTTAGTTCATCATCTTATTTGTTCCTTAAACCTTGAGCTCTAATGAGGCCGTGGCAATAAATGAATGATATTAGAGCATGTGTTCTTTGAACTTGTACTGAACTCTACGCTACTGAACGATAAGTCACAGGATTGTCCTCCAGGGCTTTGCTCATGGTCGTCGGTCCAGTTTTGATGTGTTGCACAATAGCAGTGAGTGAATCACCCGGCACTATTTTTCGCATTATGGAAGGGACACAGTTCCTGTTGTCAGATGGACAAATGACACCAGTGACTTTGTCGTCTCCCCACCATGCTGTGTCCCCTGTGATCCCATCATTCTTGCATACGCACTTTCATGTGGTGGGGGGTGTATGAGGGCATCACAGGCAGCAGCAGACGTGGCTCCATCTGCTATAATGTGGAGGACAACACCCAGGGGTGCATTTGATTCATGTTGAAGCCCCCCACGGTCCCCCCACTGTCCCCCCGCTAAGAAAAGCCCCAGCTATTTCAATCTCTATTCCATTCATTCTCCTACACTTTATCAGTGTATGTGACTCAATCGCATAAAAGAGATTCAGTTTTTGCAAATTCAAAGTTCAAGACACGTAGATCAGAAACCTAACAACCTGAGTCCTGATTACATCACAATCTGTTTGCAATTCATCTTAATTAGACCAACCTTAACAAGCCGATCCATTCCCACTGAACTAGACATTGGTCTGATATCTGTTTTTTAAAGTCTGGATCTTTTTAATTAAGAGTGTAAAAACCATTGGTTTGGAATATGAGGGAAGAATGGGTACTTTTTACTTGAGAGTATTGAAGTGTACAGTTACAAGTGGTGAAAACCTTCAACCTTAAAATAAATAAAGTAAATATTTATTTTAAGGTTAATATTTTTTTGTGTTGCAAGAGGTATGGACGGCTCTACGATCAGAGCAGCTCAGGGGCAACCTGGCAGCTTCGAACTTGAAGCCCTGCGTAGCCAAGTCTGCTTCCTTAACCACTGGGCCACCACTGCACCCCATAAAAATTTTGTTTTAAATTTATTGTTAGTTATTGTTTTAAAACACTAACAACATTAAATTCTTGCATCCATCCATTTTCACCTGCTTCTCAAATACTGGGTTGCAGGGGCAGCACTCTCCACAACTGCCACCCAAATCACATTGAACCAAACCAAACCTGCAGGTGGAGCCCACTAGATGCCAATAGCCCTAACTGGGATTTGAACCTGCCCAGGAGGTGAACCGTGGAGTGTCAAACCAACGAAGAGACATTGACTTGGGACCAAAGCAAAGGCCACACAAAAGTCTTGACAGTTTATAAATATCATTTGTCAACATCATCTAATTAAATATTAGTAGTTTTGCTAATGCAGCGTCCAGTTTATTCCACCACTGGACAACAAATGGTCTGCAGTGAGTTTAAAGTATCTTTATTTGATCTGTATCTCTTCTAATTCTTCTCTGACTCAATAGAGTTTGAGTGCAAACATTAGGAGCAATGAATGGCCCCAAGTGAAGCATCTACACTTTGGTCCAAAGTTGCTTTGTTGTTTTTTCTCAGTTTCCTCATTAGGACACTGTCAGAGTGGGGAGAAGAACAGAGGACCATTTCGACATTTGTTACAAATAATGTCCAAGAATCGTGGGATATTTTTTTTTCCTAAAATGCCAAGGTTTTTTTTTTCCAGCCTGTCTCACATTGAAACAACAGGAGAAAAAAACAGTTTTCTGTGCTTCAGAAATGAGGTTTTTAGTGTTTCACTCTGTGGAGTCTAGTGATTCCAAATCAAAGGTAGAATTTAGTGTTTTGAAGTGGAATCTTCAACCACTTTCTTGTCATCATGTCTTAAATCCCTGCCGACTCTGGACTCAGTTCTATAAACTGAAAGTTGGCCTCATAAGTGATTCCTACTCAGAGCTTCCTTAGAAGCCTTATTATTTAAACAGGACTAATTACTCTGTTTGGGAGTTGGCAACTTAGTGAAGATAATCAAGGGGACCTCAGGCTTTTTTTAACCTCTCCTAATTATTTCTGACACCAACCAAACAAGACGCAGATTTAAAATGTGAGTGCAGTAGAACAGAATTATGCCGTGGGATTACAAAAGAGATGTTTTGTCGTGAATTGAGAGGGTGGGTCAAGGCCTCTGTCAGAGCGAGCTGCCAGAAATGGTATTCAGGCTGACAATGAGACGTCCCCTTGACATTTTGTGATGAATCGGCAGTGTTTGCTGAATGTCTAACAGCACGGTCTCACTGTGGCAAAGATAACACTCTTTATTAGTGCAAACTTGAAAATGACATTTGCTTTTTATCGTTGTCCCTGGAAACAAGACCTCCGATACAGATTTACACACGGCCGTCGCCGCAGCCCAGAATTTTACTGTTCAGTGATTAAGGGCCAAGACAAAGAGTGTTAAACTAAAAAACATCAACTATTTTTTCTGAAAGTTCAGGCTGTTTCAAGCATTTCAACATATTAAATGTGGCTCAAGTAATGCTTAAGGTCCTGTGAGGGGGTGATGGACTGACCTGGACACGTGCATCAAACGCAGACCCTGTGTGGTCCTGAAGAATAAGCTCAGGTTGGTAGATGGAATACATAGCACAAAAGCAGTTTTTATTTAGACAGAGCTTTTTTTTGGACCTGCAAAATACATTCATTCATTCATCTTCATCTCCTTCATCTGAGGAGGACTGGACCAGACACAGGGACCAGACATTGCGACCTAAATCACACTGCTCCATACTGTGAGCTGCCTTTGGGTGTCCAGAACCACTGGAAGTTATGTGGGTCGGGACGTGCTTGCACAGAGCGACTTGCAAAATGTTTTGGGTTTTTTATTATCTTCTAGGCCAGTGGTGGCCTAGTGGTTAAGGAAGCAGACTGGGGTCCAGAGGCTTCCAGGTTCGGATCCACCAACTACCGGGTTACAATAAATGTCCACTGAGCATGGCATCGTCCCCACTCAAAGCTGCTACCAACCTTCCTACCTACCTACCTACCTATCTATCTATCTCTTCCTTTTTGTTTTTGTCAGCTAGCACCATTCATAAGGAGTGAAAAGTTTCCTCTGTGCTCCCTGTTGAACGGCAGAAATGATTCCCCCCCAAAAAAACGGCACGGGTCGAAACAGACTTTCTCCGTTCGATCGATAAAGCGTGACTTTATTGTTATATGAACGTTACCGCCGGCTTTTACGTTGCTAACTTGTTTTCAGCCTGACTTGTAATGGAATGTTTGCTTGGTCGCTCACATTTCTCTCATGTGTAACTGCATCGGCAGCGCACACACACCGTTAACTCCAACACATAAATGCTTTAATCAATTCTCCCCCACGATCGCTGTGGACCTTTTGCTTAAAGAGTGCATAAACACAGCGATGTCAGCCGGCACTTACCGAGAGCAGAGTAGAGAGTTACTAAGGAGGTTTGTCTGATTATAGATCACACTACTTCAAGACGGAAGAAGCCTTCTCATTGCAGGACACTAAAGTGCAGCCTTTTGGGGGATTTGTTTACTTTTAATGTTGAATTAGTTTTGGGTGGTTGGTAATATTCCAGCAAAAGTAAGGAGACATGGACACAGACGTACTTATACGTTTCATACTCTGTCCAGCAGACAATGGTGTTTTTAACGTGTTTCATCCTCCATTATAACAAATATGATTTATCTGAATTTACTTCAAAGACACTGGACCTTGTAACACCCTTCACAAATTAAGATAAAAAATCCTTTGGGTCCAGTACCTCTTGATTCTTTTGTCTTGCAGAAAGATCCAGAATAGTTCAGATTATTTTCAGCATCAGGCAGGTAGCAACAACCAGAATTAGACGAGTAGTCGTGACTACTGCATGATGAAGAGAAGGAATGGGGCGAGAAAAGCAGTCTCTGCAGGAGAAAGTTCATTTGGCATTGATTTTCTATAAGCCCTTACATCATTTTTTTTTTTTTTTTTTTAGCTGATTCTCTGTGTATTCGTGAGATCATCCATCTCTGAGTCTTTTTTGTTCTCTTATAACAGCGACATTCGTCTATATTCTGGTCTGTGACTCAGGGTTTATAAAGTGACCCTTTTATAACGGTTTCTATCCTGTTTAGACTCTGGTCTAAGCACAGAAAAGGCAACTGTGTTTGTGCTAATGTATGTGCGTCTATGTCCTGTTTCCCTGCTGCTGCTGCTGCTGCTGCTGCTGCTGCTGCTCATACCCCATGTGTTCAAACCAAACAGAACAGTGCTGACCCATTCTTTATAAATGGCTGGCTGAGTGGCAGTAATTGCTTCCCATCCTGCCAGTTCATGCTTGGAGCAGCTCTGCAGGATCCAGCCTCAGAGTTGAGCCACAACTCCCATTGGATTATGCTGAGCAAGGTGGGGTGTCCCAGCTGCCACCCTGTACCCTGGACTGCCAGAACCTGAGACTTAGTACAACTGAGAACACAATTATTAAGAAAATCCTTTTCATGTTTAAGCAGCTTCCCAGTGTTTCCACATAGAACAAAGGGTTTTTTTTTTTAAGAAAGACTTTGCACAAGAAGAGCCTTTATGAACATAATATAATATTAAAACAGCTTTTTTATTCAGTAAACTGACAAAACTGCAATGAAATCTATATCCTTGTGTAAGTTTGAATAATTGCTCAAGTACAATTAAACCAACCCTTGCGTAAGGTTTTGCCAAAATATAAAATGTTTTCAAAATGCTCAAAGTCAATTGGCAACATATATAAAATTCTACGTCTCCTTCTTCTTTCCTCAAGTCAATTTTTTGGGGTTGCCACAGCAAATCTATGTTTCCTATCGTGTTCTCTGTATTTAACATGTAGAAAATCTAAATAATGAAATAAATTTAATTCATAAATGACACCTTCAAAAATTAGGGACAATTTTTTTTTAAATTAGGGACAAATCCTATTTTTCTTTCTTTTAAAAATTTCAACAAATGTCTCCATTTTGATGATCAACCTTTGCAGCAAAGGTAGTAAAGTTGAAAAAAAATCCTTCTATTGCAAAATCACCGTGCTGTACTATAATTTCAATTTTTGCAACTTTTTTTTATTTTCTAAAAAAATATCTCTGTGTACCTAAAATAAGCATAAATACATGAGCAGAGTGTTACGGAAATCTGGACTTCCTCTTGTTTCATTCTCCAACTGAGGAACTTCAGTTTCTGCTTGATGTCAGAGGAGAACACTAGTAGTTCTTCTCCACTAGACCAGTCTTCCCCAACCGTTTTTGCGCCACAGACGGGTTAAATATTTCCCTGATATTTTCACAGACCGGTCATTAGGTTGTAGCAGATAAATACCCCTTAATGAAATTAAATTTCCAATGTTCTGAAATATTTTCCTACCTATAAAATCTTCCTACCCGAATGTGCATGGGCTTAACAAGGAGTTTTCAAGTTCACACAGCCTATAACTTTCATAGATTTTCTTCACTGAGAAAATATTTCCTAATCAAATATAGTTGCAATATTGATGATGGAATCCTGGCCATTCTATTGGTCAGTTCTTTTGTTGATATGGATATGGATCAAGTGGAAATAATAGACAGATGGCGCCAAAAGGAAACATTATTACTCTGTGATCCGCAAACAGAGTTGTTTTGGTCACACCTCTTTGGGACAGGCTAGATGTTTTAAAGTACAAAGAAAGTGTCCACTTGAAAAGCCATAAGAAGAAAGATGGTCTGTTTATACTGAAAAAAGTCTTCCACCAGAACCTTTCCAAAAAGACTGCATCAAACTTCTTTTAACATGTGGTGGCTGGTATCGAATCAGGAAAGTCATCCCACATTTCTCCTGTGAAACAGTCAATAAATGCAAAGCTAGCAAACATGCAGTCCACAGTACATTATCAGTATGCGTTACTACGGCAACGTCCCTCTCCAAGCAACACAACCTTAGTCAATTTAACATAAATGGACTGAAAAATATTTTGCTGGTTACTTTCTGACATTTCTGACAGGTTTTCTTTTTACAATAAGTCTGTTTTAATACAGAAAATATTGGTTGCAATATATTGTGATATATTGAGTTGAGTTATTTGTTAGTTTTGAAGATACTTCCTGACAATAAATGAGCCAAAAGTCTCATCTCTGTGAGTATAAAAGGATGTTGTAGCCAAACGACAGCGGGTCAGTAATGTTGACATGACTTAGTTTTGTACAATACTTTGAAATAATAAGGGTTAAAGGAGTGGGTCTAACTATAACTCACCTTGATATAAAAGCACTAATAAAGAACTGACATTTTCGTTGGCCTTTGCTAATAAAAACTGAGCCGTTGAATTTACCCTTCAGATGCAAAGAAAAGTGATTTAAACGGCGAGATATGGATTCAGCAGCCAGATCTGCTCTTAGTTAAACAGGAAAATTAATATAAGTTGGAAAAAAACTAAAAAATCTGACAAATGAAGCTGAGCGCAGTCAACGTTCCTGTCCTGTGAAGTGAAGTGAAGATGAGAAAAGAAATGGAAAATTACTTCAACTGTACCACACTTACTTCTTCACTTAGTGTAGATGAAAACAGAGGAAATAAACCAACGTGTTCACATCAACGCACATGGAGGTTTTTCTTTTTGAAGCCCTGAGGCAGAACTGCTTTAATTTTTTTTCTACAAATACCATATTGCGTCCTGGAAACATGGCGATTGCGTCTTTCTTTGCATTCCAGCTCGGTCATCTGTCAGCGCTGGGGAGCAGATGGGAAGGAAATGCTCAGGAGAGTTAGGGCTATTGAGAAAAACACTTGCGTGTCTTCCCTTCCCCCTGACACTTGGGCTTTTCTCAGTACATCTCGCCCTGAAGGACACCAGTGTGCTAACCAGCACATGCAGCCATCCCACCTACAGTGTTAATGCTGCTACACACACACATGGCCGTACGCGTGGTCACACATACAGTACACGGGCCGCGGGCTGAAACTCCCATGTTGGCTGGTGGCAGCGGGTCACATGTGTGAGTCAAAGCTCCGTTGAAGGACACGTGCATCTGTCAGAGCGATTTGTTAATTTGTGCACCAAGAAAAAAGATTTTTTTTTTTTATGTCAGAGATGAGAAGGTGTGTGCACAGGGGGAGGAACAGCTCACTGCAGCAAAATGAGCCAGTGAATGATGCCGGTAATGGACAGAAGTGCAGTATTAAAAAGGCCGAGGTGGAAGTAGTGTCTCTATATACACAGTCTATGAGCCGGTGTGTGTGTGTGTGTGTATTGGTGTGTGTACGTGTGTCTGGGAGTGTTTCCTCCAGAGAAACCTTCCCTCCTCCCCATCACCAGCAGCTCATCAAAGAAGCATATTAAAATAAGATGAGTCACATCAGCGTCGACGCTGTGAGACCTGCTGCAGCAGCACTTTGAGGAAGGTCTTCAGTCTCTGCCTCTGCTGTGTGGACATACCTGGATGTGTGCGTTTGTACAAACAGACAAACACACAAATAACCTCATTTCCATAGAAATCCGTACACTTACACTTACCCTCAGAGGCTGCAGGAATCTGTTGTTCCATCTGGAGACGTATTTGCGAGGGAATAAAGGAATTACTTAAATGTTTTCCTGACCAAGGAAGCCTTGTTTGAAATCCTTTCATAGACGCATTGATCAAATTCAATCCCCCCCTACAAGGACGAAAACTTGGGTCTTGGACGCAGTTTAGTGATGTCACAGACGGAGCCTCGTGGGGACACTGCTAATTGGCTGAAAACGGGTGAAACTTCTGATTGGCTGGTGACGGAGTGACGTAGCAAAATTACGCTCACAAATCTGGTCGGCGTAAAATGAGTCTCAAAAACACAAATTAGCGTGCGCGTAGTTCCACAAAGTAAAAGCACGATTTGCGTGCGCGTACCACAATTCACAAATGTATTTGGAAGAATTCACAAACGTACATTGACGTATGAAGTATTGTTTGTGTGTTCTTCTCAGAATACGCACGCGGATCCGTGTTTACGCGTGTGTTCTTTTTGAGACTATTCTGGCTCCATAGGAATTTACAAAGAAAATTTTTTTTTGTAAAAATTTTGTGTCTTTGGCACAAAATCATAATACAAATTTATGAGAAAAGAAATTTACTTTTGATGCACGTTTCTCATAAAATTAGAACATTTTACGTTTTTTTTTAAATTTCTGTGTAAAATGTCAATGGCGAGAAAGTGAAAAGAACTTTCTTACTTTTTTGCATGTCAAGTTTTTCAAAATCCTATTTGATCCCTGTTTCTCATCAAATTGGAGCATTGTGAGACATGTGTAAGAGTTTAGCAAGAAAAACACCTACATACAGTATATTCTATTTAAAATAACCACAAATTATTTGAGGGAAGGATTTTCAACAGGTCCTTATTCCCAGGTGGGTGTTTGTCCCAGACTAAACTCCACCTTGATTGGATGAACATTTGAAGAGATTATTTTGTCTTCTCATTGTAATTCAGCAGCTCAGCAGTTGTTATCTTACGACCAGGTGTCTTGGGACGCAGACTTACCAAGTTGGCGTCAAAGCAAACTCTGATATAGTGAGAAAAAACACTTGTTTGCAGTCAAACCAGGAATAAGGCCACGCAACTGATGACTCCATTAAGTGAGGCAGTGTGCTGACAGTCTGTTGACGATCTGATTTTTTGAACATGTAAATGTACAGTTTACAGACTGGAAGGAAGTCTGATTATCTGGTGAGACACACTGACAGTCTAATAAGAGACATCTGGCTTCAGTCTTTGAAATATGGAAATAATATTATTTTGAGAACTCTCAGGATGGTAATTATTTTCTTTGTAAAATTATGGTGATTGACATGAATATTGGCAAACTGAATGATAGCTGCACAGAATGTCCAGAAAATGTAGATTTTTTTGAAGTCATTATAGCATCTATCCATTTCCACTAGCTTACAGTATCTAGTGCACGGTTTCCAAGGCTGCAACCCAAATCATACTGTACCTTCCTGCAGGTGGTGAGTAAGGATTGGATCTTGCCCAGAATGTGAACCATGGACATGTGCACAGCAATGACAGAGACATTGACTCTGCACCAAAGTGGGAAATAAAGTAATGATGTTATCTAATATATAAAAGTTTCTGACATTATTGCATGAATTCGTTAACATCTGACGTTTTGATTTTAATGTAGGGAATTCATGTAAAGCGATTTATTGACAAGGGATTTATTGGGGAGGATCATTATTTCGCAAGGGATTATTTTGATTAAGGTTCTGGTTAGGCTAGGGTAATTTAAAATGTTAACACTAACACTAAAATTATATTAGTGTTAGGATTTTGTTAGGTTAGGGTTTAGCTAGGGCTAGGCTTAGGGTAATTGAAAATGTAATTTAAAATGTAATTGAAAATTGTGTTAGGTCCAGGTGAGGCCTGGGCAGTCAGGTTAGGGTTAGGGTTGGGGTTAGGTCAAGGGTTAGGGTTATGGCTAAGGTTAGGGTTAGGGAGGGGGTTAGGGTTTAGATAGGGTTAGCGTTATGCTAAGGATTAGGGTTAGGGTTAAGTGTAGGGTAAGGTTTTAGATACGGCTAGGGTTAGTGTTAGGGTAAGGGTTAGGGTTAGGGTTAGATGAGGCTGGGATACAGTGAAATTGGAAGGAAAACTGGTAAAGTTTGACAAACAACAAGGATATACATTTATTTTCCGATATGAGATCAAGATGGTGGATACCTTACTTTTTCCTGGAGGCTGGGCCATTATTCAATGATGAGATGGAATAAGATCACAACGGAGATTCCATGTTGTGGCCGACGCATGCGCCGATGCGTCAGTGTTGCCTGAACCGTCACTTATTGTGTCACTTATATGTGACTTTATAAAGCAGTACGCGCACCGACACAGTGTTTTATTGCATGAGCTTGAAACATGTTATTTAAAATTTGAAAATGTAATTGTAAATGTAGTTTAAAATTATGGGTTAGGGTAAGGGTTAAGGTTAGAGAAATAAATATATTAGAGAAATATGAAATATATAGGTGAGGGTTAGGGTTAATGTTAGGGTTAGGGTTAAGAAAGGGTTAGAGAAATTTGTAAATGTAATTGAAAGTGTAATTAAGAATTATGGGTTAGGGTTAAGTTAGGGTTAGTGGTATGGTTAGGGTTAAGTTAGGTTTAGGGTTCAAGAGATTTGAAAATGTAATTGAAAATTATGGGTTGGGGTTAGGTTTAGGGTTAGGGTTAAGTTAGGGTTAGGGTAATAGATATTTGAAAATGTAATTGAAAATTATAGGTTAGGGTTAGGGCTAGGCTAAGATTTAGGGTTAGTGTTAGGGTTAGGGTTAAGTTTAAAGAAATGTGACAATGTAATTGAAAATTATGGGGTAGGGTTAGAGTTAGTGTTAGGGTTAAGGTTAAGTTAAGGTTAGTGTTATGGTTAGGGTGTGGTAAGAGTTAAGGTTAGAGAATGTAGTTGAAAATGTAATTGAATTATATAGGTGAGGGTAAGGGTTAATGTTAGGGTTTGGGTTAGGGTTAGAGAAATTTAAAATTGAGATTGAAAATGTAATTTAAATTGTAATTGAAAATGTAAATGTAATTGAAAATTATGGGTTAGGTTTAGGGTTAAGATAAGAGAAATATGAAATTGTATTTGAAAATGTAATTGTTAATGTAATTGAAAATTATGGCTTAGGGTTAGGGTTAGGATTAGAGAAATTTAAACATTTAATTGAAAATGTTATTGTGCTTGTAATTGAAAATTATGGGTTAGGGTTAAGGTTAAGTTAAGGTTAGTGTTATGGTTAGGGTGTGGTAAGGGTTAAGGTTAGAGAATGTAATTGTAATATGTAATTAAAATGATAATGAAAATGATGGGTTAGGGCTAGGGTTACGGTTAGAGTATTTTGAAAATGTATTTGAAATTGTATTTGAAAATGTAATTGATAATGTAATTGAAAAGGTAATTGAAAATTATGGGTTAGGGTTAAGGTTAGGGTTAGTGTTATGGTTAAGGTTTGAGAAATTAGAAAATGTAATTGTAAAAGTAATTGAAAATGATGTGTTAGAGTTAGATTTATGGTTAAGGTTAGGGTTAACTTGTTATTGTTAGGGTTAGGTAAGTGTTAGGGTTAAAGATATTTGAAAATGTAATTGAAAAAGTATTTGCAAGTGTAATGTAATGTAATTGATAATTATGGATTAGGGTTAGGTTTAGGGTTAGTGTTAGGGTTAAGGTTAGGGTTAAGTTAGGGTTACGGTTAGAGTATTTTGAAAATGTATTTTGAAATTGTATTTGAAATGTAATTGAAAATGTACTTGAAAATTCTGGGTTAGGGTTAAAGTTAAGGTTAGGGTTAGTGTTGTGGTTAGGGTTTAAGAGATTTGAAAATGTAATTGAAAATGTATTTGCAAATGTAATTGAAAATTATGGATTAGGGTTAGGATTAGGTTTAAGGTTAAGGTTAAGAACGGGTTAGGGTAAGAAAAATTTGAAAATGTATTTGAAAGTGTAATTGAAAATGTAATTGAAAGTGTAATTGAAAATGTAACTGACAATTATCGGTTAGTGTTATGGTCAGGGTTAGAATAATTTGAAAATGTAATTGTCGATGTATTTTTCAATGTAATTGTAAATGTATTTGAAAATGTAATTGTAAATGTATTTGAAAATGTAATTGTAAATGTTGTTGAAAATTATGGTTTAGGGTTAGGGTAAGGGTTAGTGTTAGTTTTTAGTGTAATAGATAGGGTTAGGGTTGGAGAAATTCGAAAATGTAATTGTAAATGTAATTGAAAATTATGGATTAGGGTTAGGGTTAGGGTGTGGTAAGGGTTAGGGTTAGAGAAATTTGAATATGCAATTGTTATTGTAATAAAAAAATATAATTGAAAATGTAATTAAAAATCTAATTAAAATTGTAATTGAAAATGTAATAAAAATGGTAATGAAAAAGATGGATTAGGATTAGGTTTAGTGTTATGTTCAGGCTTAAGTTCGGGTTAGGTTAGAGAAATTTGAAAATGGAGTTGAAATCGTAATTGAAAATGTAATTGAAAATTATGGGGGAGGGTTAGGGTAAGGGTTGAGTTTAGGGTTAGGATTAGGGTTTGGGTATTGTTAGGGTTAGGGTTAGAGATATTTGAAAATGTAATTGAAATATGTAATTGAAAATGTTAATAAAAATGATGGGTTAGGGTTAGGGCTAGGGTTAACTTGAAACTTGAAACTTTGAAATTGTATTTGAAAATGTAATTGAATATGTTATTGGAAATGTAATTGAAAATTGTAAAATTATGGGTTAGGGTTAGAGTTAAAGAATTTGTAAATGTAATTGAAAAATATGGGTGAGGGTTAGGGTTAAGTTAAGTTAGGGTTAGGGTTAGAGAAATTTGAAAATGTATTTGAAATTGTATTTGAAAATGTAATTGATAATTGAAAAATTATGGGTTAGGGTTGAGTTTAGGGTTTGGGTTAGTGTTAGAGTTAGTGCTAGGGTAAGGGTTAGAGATAGTTGAAAATGTAATTGTAAATCTAATTGAAAATGTTAATGAAAAGGATGGGTTAGGGTTAGGTCTAGGGTCATGTTTAGAGTTAACTTAGGGTTAGGGTTTGAGAAATTTGAAAATGTATTTGGAATTGTATTTGAAAATGTAATTGAAATTTATAAAATTATGGGTTACGGTTAGGGCTAGGGTAAGGGTTAAGGTTAGAGAACTGTGAGAATCTAATTGAAAATGTAATTGAAAAAAGATGGGTTAGGGTTAGGACTAAGCTTTTTATGGAGAGGGTTAAGTTAGGGTAAAGGTTAGAGAAATTTGAACATGTATTTGAAATTTTATTCGAAAATGAAATTGAAAATTATGGGTGAGGGATAGAAATAGGGTTGAGTTTAGGGTTAATGTTAGGGTTTGGGTTAGTGTTAGGGTTAGGGTTAGAGAAATTTGAAATTGTATTTGTAAATGTAATTGAAAATGTAATTGAAATGATGAGGCCTCGTGAAGCGTTTCGACACATTGCAAATCTGTATCGATACTGTGTTGAAACTGTGGCACTGAATACTGACACCTGCTGGATGTAATAAATCACTACAGGCAACCTTGTTGACAGACTCAATTGACACTCCTATGACGCTTTAGTATATACAATAATGTATTTTGTCCCGTTTTGACACCCACATTTAGAATACTTCTTTATTTTATACTTTTCAGATACAATCAATCAATGAACAAAATCATAATGTGAAAATGAAAGTAAACGTGGTGTGAATAATGATGCTTGTGGACTGTTTTTATTAAAAAAAACGTTTCTCCTACGTCTTGAAGTTGTTTTTTTTAATTATTATTACTGCCAATTGCAGAAAACACCCGCTCACACACGGCACAGATGAGGCTGGGATACAGAGAAATTGGAAATACAACTGGTGAACAAGGATATACATCTATTTTCCGATATGAGATCAAGATGGTGGATACCTTTCTTTTTCCTGGAGGCTGAGCCATAATTCAATGATGAGATGGAGTAAGATCACAACGGAGATTCTTTGTTGTAGCCGATACATTCTCTTGACAGATGCGGATCCTTACAGATACAGTTTGGCGTGTTCATGTTAGTTCGAAGCAGTTCCTGTATCGGTCACATGACTTTCCAAAGCGACATGCCCGACGCATGCGTTGACGCGTCAGTGTTGCCCGACCCGTCACTTATTGGTCACGTGACTCTATAAAAGCTATACGCGCATGACGCAGTGTTTCATTGCACGAGCTCGAAGATTGCGCCGACGCGTCAGTGTTGCCGGACCCATCACTAGAAAATGGTAATGAAAATGATGGGTTAGGGTTTGGTTAAGGTTAGGGTTAGAGCTAGGGTTAGGGTTTGGTGTATGGGTTAGGGTTAGTGTTAGGACTAGGGTTGAGGTTAGGTCAAGGTTAGGGTTACGGTTGGGTTAGGTCAAGGTTTAGTGTTACGGTTATGGCTAAGGCTAAGGTTAGGGTGAGGGTTACGGTTAGGGTTGGGGTTAGTAACGCCCAGTTGGAGGCCCTGGCCGGTTAGGGTTAGGGTTTGGGTCATAGGGTTTAGATACAGCTAGCGTTAGGGTTAGGATTAGGGTTTGGTTAAGATTAGGGTTGGGGTTAGAGCTAGGATAAGTGTTGGGGTTCGGGTTAAGGTTATGGCTAAGGTTAGGGTTTAGACAGGGCTTGGGTTAGGTTTAGGATTGTCAAGGTGGAGGACCTGGCCGGTTAGGGTTAGGTTATGGCTGGGGTTAGGGTTAGGGTTAAGATAGGGCTAAGTTTAGGGTTAGGGTTAGAGTTATGGCTAAGGCTAAGGTTAAGGTGAGGGTTATGGTTAGTGTTAGGGTTTGATAGGGCTTGGGTTAGTGTTAGTTTTAGGGTAAGGATTTAGATAGGGCTAGGGTTAGGGTTACGGTAAATGAGTATGTTGTTGAAAATGTATTTAAAAATATAATGAAAATGTAATTGAAAATTATGTTACGGTTAGGGTTAGTCTTAGGGTTAGGGTTCTGGTTATGTCAGGGTTAAGGTTTAGATAGGGCTAGGGTAATTGAAAATATAATTGAAAATTTAATTAAGGGTTTGGTTAGGGTTTTAGGGTTAGGGTTAGGCTAATTGAAAATTTAATTATTAATAATAATATTAAGGGTTGTTTAGGGTTAGTGTTGGGTTTTTTAGGGTTAGGGTTCTGGTTAGGGCAAGGTAATTGGTAAGAGGTTAGGGTAATTATAATATATATTGTATTTGAAATCTATGATAAGGTTAGGGTTCGGTTTAGTTTTAGGGTTAGGGTCCTAGTTGGGTTATGGTAATTGAAAATGATGTCATTGTTAGGTTGGTTAAATAAAGAATGGCTTTAGGGAAAGGGTTGGAATCCGAATGAGGTTTAGAGTTGGAATTAGGATTAGAATTTTTGTTAGAGTTAGTTGGGAGTTGGGTTGGAATAAGGGTTGCTGTTTAAAAATTAGTTAGGCTGAGGTTGGAATTGAATTAGGGTTAGGGTTCGAATAAGTTTTAGGCTTCATGTTGAAATAAGGATTATGAATGAAATTTGGGTTAGGGTTGGGAAAAGTGGTTAGGGTTAGGGTTGGAATTCCAATTAGGGTTAGAGATGGAATAAGGGTTGGGATTTGAATTGGGGTTAGAATTAGGAATGGAATTGGGGTTTGAAATGAAATTCAGGTTAGTATTGAAATGGTTAGGGTTGGAATTATGGTTAGGTATTTGAATGAAATTAGGGTTATGTTTGGAATTAGGATTGGGGCAGTGATGGGTCCATGAGGCTTCGTGGAGCGTTTCGACACATTGCAAAAATGTATCGATACTGTGTTGAAACTGCAGCAATGGCTACATTGGAACATAATTTGCTGAAGTCCCTTTGGTGGAAGTTCAAAGTGATAAACATGTTGGAACAGACAGTACAGGTTGACAGATGTTTACCATTTATTTGCACTGAAGATAAACATAAATGTTTATACAAGGAATACAAGAATGTGGACATATTACTGCTGTTCCTTTACAAGCATTACACATTCCCAATAATCACCATCATCTTTTGGCAAACGTATGAATGATCCAGACATGTATTTGAACCTGTGTCAGAATTATACTTTTAATGCTCTCCTCAGCTCAGTCTGAGCTGAGATAAATTGTTAATGTGCTGCAGTTCCTGAGAGGAATCCTCACTGTGGTCAGGGAATCAAACTGATGTGGTCAGGGAACCAGGCTGATGTGGTGATGGCCACTGAGCACCGGACTGAGTACAGCTGTTCCACACTGATAGTGCTGAATATATATAAATGCCCTTGACATCACCAGAAGAGGTGGAGGACAGGAAGTGGTCACATTGCATTAGCATCGAGTTGGCTTGACTGGCTGACAGGGGAGTCTGACCGCAGCCCATTGGTGGGGAGGGCAGTGAGGAGGGGGAGGAAGAGGACGATGGGTCCAGCTTCATCCTTGGGGCATTGCATGGGACAGTGTGACAGGGTCGGTCAGCAAAACACAAGCAGCCACCCATCCATAATTAAATCAGTCACACTCAATATATTTCGGCATGAGCTCTTTGATCACAGCAGAAGTTCCAACACTGAGGACATTAGAGAAAAATCAGGAAAAACAATATCCCATAGTGTTGGACTGACCGATGACAAGAACAGTCTGGTTAGAAGCTTGGACCCAAAATGAAGGTCTGTGGAGTGAACACCAATTGATATTCAATTCATTAATTAGAAGTAAATGTCAACATGACAAAAATCTACTAATACCATGATGATTTTTCACCATATGGCCTTGGATCCGCAAGGCTTCGCGTTCTAATCCACCAGCTGCCAGGTTTCCACTGAGGTGTTCTGATCATAGTAGCGTCCGGACCCACTTCCTGTCTACTCACCACCCACAGGAAGGCCGAAAGTATAGTGTAATTTGAGTGGCATTGATGGAGCAGATGGAGGTGAGAGAATGAACCGTAATTTCCATTTTCCAGTCTACTGTCGTCAATGTGACATTAAGACTGGTGGTGTATTCCAGAGAGAATATTTAACTCCCACCCTTCCCTGGAGTTCTATTAAATCGGTTTGAGGACTTGTGTGTGTGTGTGTGTGTGTGTGTATGTGCACATAAAAGGCACAAATAAAAGACTCACTCTGCCTTTCTTCGTTCAAAGTAGATGTGTTCACAGCAGGCAGCACCACTGCTCTTCTTCTCACCAGAACTGTGTCCCTCTGTCAAATTAGATTAAGGGCTGCTTACTCACTATTGACAGGAACTGCTTTCAGTAATGACCTGCAGTCAGAGAGTCATTTACTTTGATGCTAAGAACACTGGCTAAACTGGACACATCTCTGCACAGGAGAGGTATCGCCTCCTGGAGGCCACGTGATGATTTTATTTTTCTGTGAGATGTCCTCGTTGCTGCGGTTTAAAGCGTCCAGCGGGCTTTGATCAAAAAAGCATCAGTTTGCACTCCCGCCATGATGTCTGCAACGTTACGCTTCACAAAGGGCTGTGGTTGTGCAACCAGGAAAAATGACAGAAGTCACATTTAATTATGGGCTTCTTGTGTCAACGACCCAGATGTAAATGCAGAGTGAGAGAGGATTGTGATTACTGCCCTCATATTCCATTAAAAATAGAATCTCTCTGACCTTTGAGCGGTGCCACCCCAATGTGTTCATCTCCGCTCCACAATTGTCTATATTCCACATTGTAATGGAGCAGTGTTTCTACATGCGTGTGCAGCCGTGCATCCTCCGATGCCGCCTGTGTGTTTACGCTATCTGTTTGCTCACCTGCCCAAATATGTGGCGTGCATCTCTGATGGTCGACCGTTCCATTCCCTGCAGTAATGCAGTCACTGCTGCACAAACGAGGCACAAGTCCCTGTGTGAGGAAGTGGGGTCGACCGCAATCTGTGTCCAGACATAACGTGTCATTTTGTAGCGTTTTCTAGGCTAACTCTGACTCTCCATCATTTACTATAGAGATTTGACCTTGTTTTCCACAGGTGGTTACATCTGACAGTACTCAGTAGCCAAGGCTCTGTTCTCTTTGCTAGATTTGTCTAATTTATGGCCAAATGTGGATTTTTTTCTGGCTTTCTCTGTGTTTCTTTTAAGTTAAACATCATTTTATTTATTTATCTACTCTTTTTTGCTAGCGTCAGGCTGTTTTACAATGTGATTGATTGTTGTTTTTCCTGGTTTATTTGGTTTTAATAATGGCTGGAATGACTAATTTTCTATTTTGTCTTTTTTTTGCTAGAGTTCTCTTGCATTCAATTAAATAGTTTTTTCTATGTCTTTTACCTAATGGGCATCTGTGAATATTTTTTTGTTTTGCATTTTTATTTGTGTTTCCTGGTATCTGTGTATTTCTTCAATGCATTTGAAGAAATACCTTGAGTTCTTTGATATAACCAATGACACCTCTCATGTGAGCCTGTTGTCAGTTGCAAAGACTTAAAATGCAAACTAATATTAGCTGCTTTTCCATGTTTTTGGTAAAGTTTTCAAACTTTTTTCCTGACTTGATGCACATTTTGGCTTCATCATGGTTAATATGTGCATTATTCTATCATTCATTCTATAATGTAATTTAATATATCTCCTGTTGAATACCTTTTCTGCAGTTTTCTGACATTTAAATTAGATATACACCTTTTAGATTCTGTACTGCAAATAAAACAGCACTTTGTTAAATCTCAACAGGATGTGGCGCAGGGGACGAAGTCGCTAATCAAGATCCATCATTCAGAGCTGACAGAACGCTTTACCACTGGTCACGGAGAAAGATCCGTGTTCCGGCCCTAGTGCCGTACGTCTGCAGCTGCAGCATATTCAATTGTAGAATATGGAAATGCTCCAATGTACAGTCGAGCTCGTCCTTCCTGTCACATTGACTTGAACTGTGAGACTTGAGTCGCGTGTCATCTCTCTTCATTTCCCTGAATATGCTACTACTGACCTTTATAGGGCAGCCAAAATGGTAGCATTTCGCATGACAGCACGGAAAGAGTTTGCATGATTTATTTGCCAATTCTTTATGTCCATGTTTTTTTTAAATTGTGGTATTTTATCGAGAATAGAACAAAAACCATTAAGAATGAATGTGTTAAGATGCCAAGAGCAGGAAGGAAATCTCTTTCATCTATTTGCAAGACGGGACATCTTTAAAGCATAACATGCTCATCTGGGATTCACAAATTATTTCCACCAACTTGAAACCAGGTCTGGTATTACAAAAAATAAAGGCGGAACTTGGCTACAATGACTCATCACAAAAAAATTTGTAAATTAAACTTTGACTATTTTCAGACTATACTGAATTTTTTTTCCAGGGAGAGGAATTTAACCTTTAGAAACCTGTCAAAACGGCTTTTGTTTTGGTCCACAGTCGATGTCTCTGTCATTTGTGTAGAACTCCTGGGTACTATGAATTTGCTGGGTAAGTTTGAATCCATGTTTGGGCAGTAGGGTGGCAGACGCTGCTGCCCTGTGAACCGGTGACTGGACAAGTGGGTGAAGTTGATGGTTTGAGAGACCTGTGACAGATCTAAAGTCTCCTTCTCAACAACTTCATCTGAGTCTGAAACCTAAGGATCTTAACACCATGGGCAAGGATTAAGGTAATGGGCTAAAAATGGCTATAAAAATTTGCATTGCCCGTCAAAACTAAGGGTAGCAAGATTTTATGGGTGTGAATTGGCTATAATAATGTGCTGCCACCACTCACAACTGGGGATAGAGAGATTTTATGGTCTTTAAACATTTGTATAAATGAGCTTCAGCTCCTCAAATCTGAGGGTAGCCAGATGTTAAGGGTGTTTAATGCCTTCAAAAATGCGATTCTGCTCCTCAAAAATAAAGGGTAGCGAGACTTTATGGCCATTAGTTGCCTTAATAAATGCGCTGTCACCCGTCAAACTTGAAGGTAGCAATATTTTACGGGTGTTCAATGCCTATAAAAATAAACTGACCCCCCTTTAAAAACAGAGTGTAGCGAAATATCATGGGCTTATAAAATGCACTGCCGCACCTAAAAATGAGAGGGTGGTATGATTTTATGGACAATAAACGCCTATTAAAATATGGTGACCCCCCTCACAACTCTTTTAAATTTTATAATCATTTAATAGCTATTAAAATGTGTTACCACTCCTCAAAAAACAAAGATAGAAAGATATTATGGGTAATAAAACTTTGGTACACCATCCCAAAAAGAGCGTATTAAAATATCATGGGTAGGAAAACTTCAGATTAGTTATAAATTTTCCCAGCAGGTTGGAAAATATTATGGGGTAGGAAAATACTTCAAAACAACGGCATCTACATTTATGTGAATTTCGGCGAAGAATGGTGGAAGTGATAAATTATTGAATCTATAATATTAATAATAATGATTAGAACTATATTAATCCCTAGGGAGTATCCTTCGGGAAATTATGCCTCTGCATTTAACCCATCATCATAGTGAGCAGGGGGCTGCTGGCTGAGCCTGTGCCCGGGGAGCAGTTTTTTTTTTTTTTTTTTTTTTAGGGGGACCATACTCAGGGCACATCAGCGGTAACTTGGCGGTACGGGGATTCGAAATTAAGCCTCTGCATTTAACCCATCGCCGTAGTGAGCAGGGGGCTGCTGGCTGAGCCTGCACCCAGGGAGCAGTTTTTGGGGGACCATACTCAGGGCACATCAGCGGTAACTTGGCGGTACGGGGATTCGAACCCAAGTCTGCTTCCTTAACCATTTCGCACCAACTGCCCCAAAACAAGTACGTCCCTGGGTGGGCTCGAACCACCAACCTTTCGGTTAACAGCCGAACGCGCTAACCGATTGCGCCACAGAGACAGTTAATCTCATGGAGTTTTGAGTCGCATTATTTCTGTTGACCTATGATTTATATATGATTTATTTATATATATTTATATATAAATATATTTATATATTTATTTATTTATATTATGATTTAAATAGCTATAGCTATTTCTGATTGTGTGTGAACATGTATTTATTGACATCTTTCTGTTCAATACTAGTCAATAACACCTTTACTTTGTGACCCAAGTCTTTATTGACTTGTGCCACAAAGAATTGTGACTTTAAAAGGCAGGTGACGAGAAAGAAAAAGTTTGTGAAACACTAGTCATCAATACCTACACACTATATGTGTGTGTGTGTATGTGTGTGTGTGTGTGTGTGTGTGTGTGTGTGTGTGCACCGATGAGTCACCGAACCTGCGGTGATCAGGACACGATATAAAGGACTTGGAAATTGGCTACAGGTCTTAGAAGTGAGTAATACATTTGTGTAAGTTACTCATCTTTGTGACTCAAACTCAAGCTCTGATCCCACACTTTAAAACCATTCCGTCAAAAATCAAGTTGAATTCACGTTATTATATTATCTGGATACAGAATCAAAGAACGTACTTTGTTTTCACTATACATCCAATCCAATCCATTTCTATCTGATCCGGCCCAGTTCTAAGTAATCTGGCAGCTGGAGTTAGGAAGGAGAACAATCTTGTCAAACTAAAATCAGATTTGATCAACTCTCTGTTACCGTAGCCCCTCAATCCCACCCTGCTCTGATCCCATTAAACAACATCTGCCATCGACAGGATAAAGCGTCTCGGCTTCTTGACCAGATTGCAGACAGAATGAAGGAAAACATATGTGAGACATACTGAAACCATGTCTTTAAAAAGCGTCCCAGCCCCAGTAGAACCTGATATGTACTTTTAAATCATAAATATAGTCTTCAGGGCGAGTTCTCCAGCCTTCAGAGAGATGACATTTGATCACTGTCTGCTCAATTAGGTTTCCTCACTCCACCAGACGTTTCCCCTCTGTGCATTCAGGTATTTCCATTTCTGTTTGTGCAATTGCTGCACATGCACTGATGACTTCTGAAAGGTGTCGGACCCTTTGAGGGAAACTTGAAGCGTGTCTGACTATATAAACGTTTACACTTTTCACTTTTCGGATCAAATTTCGATGCCATGTGCAGGGCGTTATCGTATGGACTAAAGTGAAATATTCACCAAAAGTATTACCTAGGATTCAACAGTCTGAAAGTTTAAAATGTCTTCCTTAAATATATTCTTTATTATTATTATTATTGCTCAGAATATCTTCCGTTCTCTAGTAATAACCATTCAGACAGTCTCAGGCTGTCAAATAGAGATAGAAAAAGTTAATTCTTTAAAAAAAAAATTGATAAAGTTTATCGTCATCTGTCTTTCAGGCTACACAGAAAATGTAAAACCTTTTTGCAAGAATTCCACAGCAGAAGTTACAGACAGGAAAATATTTACACGCAAGATTTACTGCAGCCTTGACCTGAAGCCATCGTTGAAAACCTTCGATTGAAGACTTTGATTGCAAGAAGTTTTTTGGTAAAAAAAAAAAAAAAAAAAAAACATCCGTCAGTAGAAGAGCTCAAAGAAATAACTTTGGTGACTTTTCATCGACTTTACCAGTTTTTTCTCAAGTTTTTCAGGTTTGTACAATTTGTAATCTGATTAGAAATATAATTAATTTCAACATCAGGGAAGAAGTGTTAGTGAAAAAAACTGTAAGCAAAGCAGGTGGCGGGGTTTACACTTGCTTCCAAAAAGGGTTTAGTTGTCATCAACTGGACTTCTTCTTGGAGTTAAAAGACGTTTCATTCCTCAACTGAGGAACTTCATCAGCATCAGTTTATGTTGTTTTTGTTGTTGGAGGGAACTCTAGTAGTTCTCCTCCTCTAGACCACTCCCTTCACCACTGGACAAAGGTGTGAAGAGTTGTTTTGGTCTCCTCACCTTTTGAGACAGAAACTGCTACTGATGTTAATGAGCAGTCATTCTTGTCACATGACCAGATGTGAATGGGAGTCGTTGTCTCGTGTCTAGAGAAGACTGCTCTGGTATTGATGAACAGTTAAACTTCCTAGGGTGGGATCTCCAGGCAGAATGGTCTGTAGCAGACAGTTGATGACGCAGACCTCCCCCTCTATTTAAGGTTCCAGTTGGACATAGTTGTCTTCCTTCACTTCTCTCTCAAACCACCCGTCCTCCTTGTCCAAGATATGCACATCTCAGTCCTTGAGTGTTCATTTTCTTTAAGATGGAGATAAACTGCTGAGTCCAGTCCTGATGTGGTCACTTGTGTGTAATGCAGGTTCAAATCCAGGCTCTTTGGTTCTATCATTCCAATCCGTCTGCAGGCCCAGGTTGAAACATTTGTGGTTCATTTGTGAAATACCGACTGGACAACAAGGTGGTTTTCATGAATTATTGACTTTTTTATTGTCTTACAACCTCATGCCATTGAAGAACGCAAACATATATTGTCTGAAAATAATATTCAATTTCTATTTATTAAAACGCATTGAATTACTTCTCGTCTATTGCCGATCACCATATATCTGATCTCGTCAGATCTGCCCCACAGTGTAATTACCATATAAATCTATCCTGGCTCATAAAGCAGACATGACAAGATTGAACAGGCTGTACCGGGGGCATGTGACTGCGGCCCCGGCTCCGTCAGCCCATTAAATGTACTGCAGGACACAGTCATACATGCCTCACTGTGGGAAACGTGTTAAGTCTCCACCTACAGACCGAGTCCGGCGAAGAAATCCACTGAGTGACAGCAGTCGGAGAAGCGATGCGTGACCGTGCCGCGGAGCATCGCCCACAGCCAAGTAGCTTTCCTTATCTCCTGACAGAACCACTCGGATAACCCCGCTCTCTGCTGTATCTGTCTCACTTCCCCACTCTTTTCATTACCGACCACCCACCAGCCCTTCATCTCCCTGCTACACACAGGCCACTTGTGTTGACTCCGTAATGAGAAGACTGTTTCTTTTGTTGCGCCGCTTCTTCGAGAGCTGCAGCTTAGTTTCAAAGGAGCTCCCGCTTGACGCCTGTTTGAGCGTCTCCTTTTATGTCTTTGTTCCTCTGCAAAAGATTGTTTATCTCACGTCACCTCTTTAACAGCCATCGTCGTATACACTAGTCAAGCAAGGTTGGAACGACACAGAAAAGCATGCATGCGTTGTGCTGCGTTTATGTTGTGGCAGCATTTCTGGGCTGTTCAGATGTGCAAAAAAGAGAATTTGGGGGATGACATTAAATCAAGACTTTGACAATGGAAATATTTATGAGGCAGAAAGATAAAAAAAGCGTCCCAAGTGTTTTGAATGGCCACATATCTTAAAACAGTGCGATTGGTTCCACAGCAGCCCTCGAAAGTCCATCTGCTCATAGCTTTGTTGCATTCACCCTACTTAAAACTAAAAACATAATAATTCAAGCCCCAGACAAACATGATTAATAATTTGAATTTGGATTTCCTCTCTATTTAAACATCAAAAATTTTATTCCTTCTTTGTTTGTCCCTTTTTCAGTGGTTGCCACAGCTTGTCATCCTTTTCCATCTTCCCCTGTCCTCTGTATCTTCTACTCTAACTCCAACTACATGTCCTCCCTCACTGCATCCACCAATCTCCTCTCTGTCTCCTACCTGGTAGCTCCATGTCTAGGATCATTCCTCTCCCAATGTATCCACTGTCCCTCCTCTGAACATGTCCAAAACATCTCAATCTGTCTTCTCTAGCTTTTTCTTCAAACCTTCCTGTCTGTGTTGTCCCTCTAATCACCTCATTCCTGATCCTGTCCACCCTTGTCTCTCCTAAAGAGAATCTCAGCATCTTTAACTCCTCCACCTCCGGCTCTGCCTCCTGTCTTCAGCCTATTGCTAGTGTCTCCTAAACCAGACCTTTTTAAAAGACAGAACTCAATCTTTATCTTAAACGCTACACAATCAATGTCATTACGTATGACTTGCTTTCTTTTTATCAATGTTGTTAACTTCTTCATCGTTGTTCTTCCTGTTCTCCCCCTTTCCTCCACAGGAGACCAACACACTCTGAAGAAGTCCTCCAGAATCGTTTATTTCTTCCAAATTTGGTTTTCCTGAAGTAGTAAACTCACGGGTAAGCTGCACCACCCACAGAGAACATCTGAGGGTGTTACATCTCCACAATATTTGCTCTAGGAACCATGATGAACACTAACGCAACAGTTCAGAGATAGTATTTACTTGTGATGCCGAGCGTGTGTCACAGAGGGTGGAGGCTGTCAGCTGACTGTGGATCAGGTGACACATGGTGCTCGGATGAACACTTCTTATTGATTCCACGTGTCTTAAGTGAAAATATTGGAAAATGTGCTTCATGGTGCATTGAAAAAAATTGGGATTTTAGATTCACACCTGCAACACACTCCTAACAATCAGGACCATTCACTTGTGGGTTTTACGTACAGGTATTTTATCCTCATCGTCTGTATCACAATAGACTATTTTTCACTCGCTTGCGACAAACATTCCCATATTCACCTTGATGTTGCTTTGCCAACCAGTTTTGGAGACCAAAGGCTGTCCCCAGGTCTGTTTGATGAACCACAACAACACATTTTTGTGAGCGAGGTTCGTTGTTTGCACACTTTGTGCTAAAAGCCCTTTTTATAGAGCTGCATAAATCGCCGGTTTCCAAATAGTCAGGTTTCAGACATTGTTGAACCCGAGCATCTGCACAGGCGCCTGATTAAGAAGAAGCATAGGCATTTATTGGCCAGCTGATGTTAGGTTGTCAGCGCTGGCTGATGTCTCATTATGCTGCTGGAGCAGAGTGAGAGGAGGTGGATGATGAGAGATGAGTGCGCCCCCTCACTCGTCCCGTTTTGGCCATCCTTAAACCCAGCACACACTGTAATTTCAGCATCAACACATCACTCAAAGGGTCTGGGGCATTAGATAAATAAAATCTGTCATTCCCACGGCTACAGCCTCAGAGGGAGCTGTGTTGGAGAGATGAGTACGACCGGGAGTGTGTGAGTGTGTGTTTGTTTGTGAAGCTGGGGATTCATGGGGACAGTTTGGTTGGCTAATGGGGTTGGCCGGCAGCACGGTGCTCTCTCAGGCGAACAGCTAATTAGCAGGAGCAGATGAGAACATGGTGAGTGTGTGTTCACGCTCCCAAAGACACACACTGCACAACCGACCAGGAACAAACCGTTCCCAGGCTCGGTCCAATCACAGGCCCGAGGCCCGTGGCCCAGCCACCCATCCTTGTTTAGTGGCCATTCAGCCAATCTCTGACATCTCAACCTTTAACGGACCCTTTGCTGAAGCTTCCATTTACCATGATAACAGCATGTGTCAAATGGCTACTTGGCCCTGAGGGAATTTAGTAAAAACAGAATCCATCAAGATCAGGATCATTTAACATTTACACTTCCCATTGTAGCTGCAGATGAGCAATTGAAACCCGAAAGGGAATGTCCTTGGAATGGAATTGAGATTTCTAGGCTTTTAGAGGAAATAACAGGACGACTGGGGCTCCATCTGAAAGCACATGAGCACAATGTACAGCAGTGTTGGACACCTGGCTGTTCAGGCTCATTCACTGGGAGTCAGATTTGTTCATATAGAATCACTTGATGACGACTGAAAAACAACAATAACGTAACTAGAATTAGCTCATAAAGAGTAGTTAAAAAATCCTCCAAAAAAACTAAAATTGTCAAATTGGTGGCACTTTGTATCATCTAAGTCAATACATAACATTGAAAGGAAAATTAAGTTATTCCAGAATATTTGGAACTTAAACTCGGTGCTGAAATTATGAGCTTCTTGTCAAACTTTTTGTCTTGCTAAGGAGCCTTAGCAAGACAAAAAAAAAAATTGTAAGCGTAAATATTTATAAAATAACAGAAGTAATCCAAGCATGCACAAATACATAGCCACTAACAATAAGAAAAATGTAAAATAAAAGTCAGCCACTATGCCAAAATCATGATGATAAGTAATGCATAAGAAAAAAGGTAAAACAAAATGAACATTTATATTTTTGCTATTTCATTAGGAGAGTGTTGTTCAGTCTGTAAATAAGCCAAAAACCAAATAAATAAAATATCTTCACACTATTAGGAGTTTACATCACCCTGACCACCAGTCTGTTAGTTGTTTGTTAAACCAGCACTTTTCAATGAGAATTTTCTTCATGTTCCGCAACGATTTTTCTGATGTGAGAACAGAAATGATGGAATTAATGTGATATCTCTTGGGTAACCATGGCGATGACTGCTGTTTCTATTGGAGACTGAACACCTAGTGTTCAGATCAGCGTCTGCTGTAGATAATGTTTTTTTTTAACAGGACTTATGGATGATTGCGCCCTGAATGATGCAATCATAATAATTGTTGCTGCAGTAATTAAAGGCACCGTTAATGTAAGTGGACATGACAGTGATTTTTTTTCAAATAAAAATGAGAAGACGTCTCACTGTCCATGGAACAGCTGCTCTTTGGAAAATTACCGTTGGGAATTTTATTGTCTTTTTTTTTCCATCATCCATCCAGTGACAGCAACCACACTGACAGTTATGGTATGGGTGTGGGTTGCTCTCAAGACCTCGACTTTAACAGCTCATGTATCATTCATCCGTGGTCGGCCCAGGCCAGCCAGAAAATATGGGGGAATGAGATTTTCTTGGCCTTCTGGCATGCACATCTCCCTGCACAAGTCTCACAGACAGACATGCAGCGTTAGCAACCCCATTTTTATCCCCTCGCAGATATGGGCACATCTCACCACTCCACTTTTTTATTGTCCAACCGGCCCGGACATTGATCTGGTGGCATCCCTCAATTTAAGTGCGGCCGGCGCGGGCGGGAGCGCACATAAAAATTGCAGTGTAATCTAAAACAGGAATCCAGCCATTTTTTATCCATTTTAAAGATAATAGATTAGAGATGGCCGGTACATGCTGTGATTCACTGCCTTATAAGGGTTTCTGCTATTAAAAATAAGTTTGATGTGCTATCTGGCCTTGAAATAATGAAATGTCTCCCACATCCTATTCATCTTCACCCTCTCAACACTTCACTTCTGTGGTCTGGGATAAAACCTAATCATTACTTTCTCCCCTGTGATCCCAGTTAAAGGTTAAGAAGGTTGGACCCACTACTGTCCTGTGAGAAGAGCTTTAATTTATATTAAAACTAGAACAGGAGGCTGAACTGAGCCCAGGATCTTCATACATCTCATCTGCACTGTGTCCAGTGCAGAAGAAACCAGAGAAAGCTGTCTGGGAACAATGCACTGAATCCCACATAGTCTAGAGTAGCCAACATTTCATCAAATGTTGGACATTGATTTTTAGTTTATCAGGTTTTGGCTCAATGCTACTTCCCACACATCCAATACTACAAGTGATACCCATACTGCAGTTTAGAGTATCGGCCAAAAAAACGTTGCGAAACCCGAAATGGCATGGACCGCTGTTGATCAGACAATAGTAGCTTGGATAGAGGATGAAACAAGCTGTAGATGTGTCTTCAATCGTCATTCATACATCTTCTTCTGCTTGGCAGTTGGTGGCCTAGTGGTTGAGAATGCAGACTTGGGTTTACAAGGCCCCGGTTCGAATCCCCCTACTGCCAAGTTACCGCTGAGGTGACCTAAGCATGGTATTGCTGCTCCTAGGGTGCTGGATCAGATGGCTGCCCCCTGAACACTACGGTGATTCCCTAAAGGGTACTCTCAAGGGTTTAATAATAATAAAGTTCTTGTCTAGTTCTAGTTGTATGTTGCAGGGGCAGCTGGCACCACCCACATCACATTGCACCATATTGTGAGCTTTCCTGTGGATGGTAAGCCCATAAGAAGTTAAGGTCTGGACGGTGCTATGCTCAGAGCACCACAGTGGTAACCTGCCAGCTGGTGGATTCAAACCTGAAACCTTGCGGATTGAAGTCTGCTTCCTTAACCACCAGGCCACAACGGCGTCATTCACATTGACATCATTAAGCTTGGACCACTCTGGACCCTCTAAACCTCCAACTAGAGTCAAGAGAATTGTAAAGAAAGAGCATGAAGTTATCTATAAGACAAGGTCTTTTACCCTTGTTGTACGTTTCATTTCCCCAGTGTGATGAAAAGGTCTTGAACCAATCCCAGCAGTCAATGGGAGACGACCAGTTCAGCAGTCCTC
This sequence comes from Paraplagusia blochii, assembly GCA_016785265.1. Taxonomy (NCBI): domain Eukaryota; kingdom Metazoa; phylum Chordata; class Actinopteri; order Pleuronectiformes; family Cynoglossidae; genus Paraplagusia; species Paraplagusia blochii. The sequence continues at coordinate 9,636 of JAFBJS010019750.1, read as the reverse complement.
CAGAGGGCCAAAGGAGAGACAGATTGGACGATTTAGATCAAACAATTGACCTAATTTGGTGTTGCCTTGGACTAAGACAGCTACGCGTTCACACTGACCTTATTGACCAGTAGGCTCTGCTAACAATCAGGTTAGTGGTCTCCACTGCTGACCAAACAAGAACCCTTTTTTCTCAAGCCAAGTGTCACGTGATTGTCTTATTTTCAGGCTTTAAAGAGATACAGAAAGAGGACAGAGATGTTGTTCTCAGACTGCACCAATGCCAGGACTTACTGTGAAGTCCCTGTCGCGCTGCTTAATCGTATAAGGATGAGGAGTCCTGTGTGATAAGAGATCCAAGTTTAGATGAAACACCGCTCGCAGACATGTTGGCAAATGCAGGTCCACTCATGCATCGTAAAGGTGACAGATACTTGACTAGTACAGAAGATGAGCCTGAAAAACAAAGCTGAGCACATGTCAGGCGCTTCCCCGCAGGATACAGTGATCCTTGAGGGCGAAGCAGCGGTGGTCGGTGTCACTCACAGCGCACACAGACTGAGCTGCGGTGTGTTCACACACTGCACACTTTCCATACACAACATCTATATTTAACCAACTGAGATCCTGATGTATATTTCAGGACTGAGGGGTTTTTGATGCTAACTTTTCGAGCGCAGCAGTCAAAGCAGTTCCACAATGAATCACCCAGCGTGTCGTCCAATCACAAGGCTGGGTGTTCACTCCCCCACCCCCCCGTTCATGCCTGCGCGCACACGCGCGGGTGAAAATCAGAGCTGCTTCCACCACCTTGAACACACAAAGACGGAGACGAGAGAAATGGAGATGCACATGTATAATACATGGAATATGTAGGAAGATGAAATGAACCAGCTTCAGCAAACTGGGAACATTTTGCTGCGATGCCAGTCGTCCTCCAAGGGGAGCCAATTACAACACCCTCCCTTCAGTTCAGGGACAAAATAACCAAAATTCTCATTCCATTCCTTCAACTGCCAGAAAAAAGGTCCACGTTAGGATTCCCATCCGGTTAGACCTTCCAGACAGGCACCGGGATCACACGGCCCCCGCTTTCATTACCTGCTAATGACTGTAGATTCCTTAGAGAGAAGTGATGGGAAATACTGGAGTGGGAAAAATATGGAGGTAAGAGATGTCGAGGTGGATGGGAATTGTGGGGCCCCATCATCACGGATGATGGATGTGTCCCCCGAGAAGGCGATTTCTGAGTTGGAACACTGAACATTGGAGACATGGAAATATCTGATACGCCTGGTTACCCTATATCTGCTGCTGGCTGAAGTGCATCCAGAGAGCTCAGCACTGAAGACTTTAACTGCCCACACCTGCTCTGACCTTCACCTTGAATGGAAAACATAGCAGGCACTTAGCGTGAAAGGCCAGAATCCAGAAGGATTCAAAGCAGAAGTGAAAGAAATATCATTCTGGGCTATGGCTCCATTATTTTATTATCACCTTGGATAAAGACTATCTGTGGTTTTACAGGAATTTTTCTCTTCCATCTGAATTCATCCTCAGAGATCCATTAAAATTACATAACATTAGACTGGGCTTGGAGTAATAGCCTTTGGTTATTATAAAATCATTTCTACTTGTCTTTTTTGTAACTATAGCAGCCTCTGTTCTGTTCTGTTTTCTTTATTTTGTAAACTAATTCATTGATACCTAGCATGCCGTGCAGATGTTTCCAGTTTGGATTGTCTGTGAAGATTCTCATTCATCCAAGTCATCATCTTCTTCTTTTCCTTTCTTTCCGTTTTTCAGGGGTTGCCACAGTGAGTCAACAATTCCCATCTCACCCTGTCCTCTGCATCCTCAACTCCAACCTCCTCCATGTCCTCCCTCACTGCATCCATAAATCTTCTCTTTGGCCTCCCTCTTCATCTCTTACCTCGTAGCTCCATGACTAGCCCTCTTCTCCCAAAATAATCACTGTCCCTCCTCTGAACATGTCCAAACCATCTTAATCTGTCTTCTCTAGCTTTTTCTCCAAACCTCCCTGTCTGTGTTGTCTCCCTGATTTCCTCGTTCCTGATCCTGTCCATCCTTGTCACCCCCAAAGAGAATCTCAGCATCTTTAGCTCTGCCACGTCCAGCTCTTGTCTTCTACCTATTCCTAGTGTCTCTAGTCCATACATCCAAGTCATAATATCCAAAAAGGGTTTGGTGGTCAACCACTGGACTTCTTTGTGGAGTTGAAAGACGTTTCATTCCTCAACTGAGGAACTGGTTGATGTTCGAGGGAACTCTAGTAGTTCTACTCCCCTTGACCACTCCATTCACCACTGGACAAAGGTGTGAAGAGTTGCTTTGGTCACACTTTTTTAAGACAGAACACATGTCTAGATGTGAATGGGAGTCGTTGTCACACCCGTCCAGAGAAGACTACTTTATCGAAGAGAGTTCAGCCTCCTGTTTTAGGTATTGAAGACAAGTTCCTAAGATGGAATCAGAAGGCAGAATTTGTCAGTTGAGACTGAAACATCTTTCAACTTCAAAAAGAAGTCCAGTTCCTGACAACTAAACCCTTTTTGGATCCTGTTTGTGTAGTTTTCCCATCATGTACCAACTGGTAACAGATCAAGCAATTACTCAGTCAACCAGTCTCAGGTGAAACAACTTACAAGTTTGATTATATGACCTTGTCAATCAACCAATCACCGAGCCATCTAACCAACCAACCAATAAAAGTTAGTTTGTCACATAACCACCACTTACCAGTTAGTAAATCAGAAGTTTAGGGCTAGGTTCTCCAACACGCACTTGAATTCTAAATGCTGTGTTGTGGCTTCTTATCCAATCGTAGTCCATTCCTCTCTGCAGCTCGGTTCTACCCTATAGTGACCGACATCATTCTTCTCAGCCACCTGAACATCAGGACATGTGTACGTATGGACCCTCAGGCATATTTAATGGTGCTCTAATGAGATCTTTTACGAGGTGAAATGAGAGGAATAATAATTTTGTCAAATGAAATGGGATCTTTTTATTTGTCTTTTTATCACCTTTGCTAATCAAAGGCACCAGGATGGAGAAAATACTGTCCACATTATCCCCAGTAATAAGAAAAATTAACAGGATACATCAGGATATAATGTTAAAATCGTTATTTGCTTTTTTTTAAGGAGGCTTTTTATGGCTTTCCAAACAGACTGAGATGCAGAATGAGTTTCACCTTCCCGCAAAGAGTCGGATGGAGGACAAAAAGGTAAAAGATAATTGAGTCCAGTGCAGAAGTTTACTCCAACCATGACTTGTGCATAAATTGGAGCGTCTTGTCAGAGAAGGTTGAGAACATTGTGTCAAGAGTTTAATGATATCATTGACACGTGGACCTTTGGTACCGACGGTAACTAGCCATTTTTGGGACATTACTCCGCTCACAAACATCATTCTCAACCTATATGACAGACGTGAAGAACTCAATTATTGATTAGACCATTAATACAAAAGTACCATTAAATACACAAAAAATTAAAATTATATTAATGGTCCATAAGGCTGAACACTGCAGCTAACACTGAAAAATTAAATTTTCTCATGAATCGTCAGTTCTCCTTATAAATGCTTTGCACATCACGTGTGGATTTGACCTCAAACAGCGGTCAGAAAGTGGTCAAAAAGTACAATTTGGGACGCTACAACGCCACACCAAGTTTTGTCAGAGCATTACAAATTAAAAATTAAATGTTTTGGTGAAATGTCCTCGTTAAACAGATTTTATATATATATAAAAAAATAAAAATATTATCATCATTATTTTTTATCAGTATCCAGCCACTAAGACTCATACAACTCATACATCCATGCCACACAGAATTGACGCAGATGCCTTTTAAGACCTGAAGAAACAATCGGTGTGTTGGATAAAATGTACATAATTCTCTTTCTGTAGAAAAACAATACCATAATGAGGTTGCACACTTTTTTGAGCAAACGCTGAAAGCATTCTTTGTCTGTCAGACAAAGGTAGACGGCAGCCTGAGAGAATTGAAGCAGAAACTGCACGGTGAACAAAAAGCCAAAAAGAAATCTAAGCTGTGTTTCTCTCTCTCACTCCCTTCAGGGAGCAGAAATCAAACGTGCAGAATTTAATTAAATCTGACTCTGAGGGAAGTTTGAGACTCTTTCTCGCAATTATTGTTAATGTCCAACCCCAGTGGAGGGTTGAACGATCTGGCAGATCTTCTGAGAGCAACACGGTCTTTTCTGGTGAGGTTGACTCACGCGGTCTGTTCCCTACAGCAGGAGATAAGGTAGGTGTTGAGCACGACACGATGAAATGATGCTATCTTTGGTGTAAGAGGTCCGTGGGGTGACACAGAGAGACACATGTACGCAGTAGCATCAATTCTTCTCCCTCTGTGTCTTTGTATTTCCTCCCTTCAGAGAAATGCCACTGTGTGTGAGTGTGTGTAGAAACTCCGTCTCCACATTCCCCCCTTGGGACTTTGTCCCAAAATTACACTGTTTGTCTGTGCGTTGTATCTGTGCTGCTACAGAGTGGAAAGTTTGGCCCCAGGCATCTTAGTGTCCACCCTCATTCACAGAGCTGGAGCCTCTGAGGACGAAGCGTCTCCTCCCAGAGGGCCTGCTGCTCCACAGAAATCCTCTCCTGATAAACTCTGATGGCTCCTCTCCTCCTCTGTGAGACATTCCTCGGAATTCACACAGGGGTGACTGGATTTGTTGGATCTGCAGGATCGAACCATCTGTGATTGGAACTTGAGCGAAAGTTCTGTGGTTCTGTTTTTTCTTTATTTCGTAGGGAGCACAATGGAAAACAGGCACAACAGAACTGGATCGTATGGTCACTGTATGAGTCTCCAAGAAACTACTATAGTGTTGGAAATGAAAAAGAATCACAGCTTATTCATCCGTGTTGCAGTGGACGAGTGTGTGACCTTCATCGCTAAGACGGTCCTATGTACTGTACTTTCAGTTTACAAGAAATATATTTCTCACAGAGGAAGAATAACTAATTTTGACCCTCAAATCTGTTGAAGTAGTAAAGTGAATGAACTCTAAGTGCTGTACTTGTACTACAAATGTATGAAGAAGGTTATTGGCAATAAGTTGTTAGAAGTAGGTTGTATCATCCATCCATCTTCGGCAGCTTATCCATAACCCGGTCACTGGAGCAGCAGTCTCCACCACCACCATCCAAATCCCAATGCATCGTACCAGACCCTCATGAACCTTCCTGCAGTTGGTGAGTCCACTGGGAGGCGCCGAGTGCTGTAACCTGAATTCTTGAAATCTTGCAGAGGAAGTGAACCCCGGAGAGACAATTCCTCGGGGCCAAAGCGTCACACTATGTTGTACTACAGAATTAAAATCCAGATTATGTTGTAATGTCAACCGTTGTGTTATTTTGCTGTTAGCAAACTGACAACAAAACAAGAAAGTAGAGTTAGTCTGGTCCAGTGAGGGATTTTTTTCAAAACTATTTTGACACAAATATACTGCATAGATCAGACCTTCACTTTGACCCAGGGGCATTGGTTTGAGTTCACTTCCTGGGCAAGTTGTAATCCTAGTTAGGGCGGTTGTGGAGACTTCATGACCAGGTAATACTGAACATGGATGGATGGATACACTGTATAGAACACTGGTCTGAGTCTAATAGGAGAAAGGGTCACATATTAACCATTTTGGTAAGATTTGTTTTTTCCACATCTGCAACAACCAAAACTTACTAATAAGGCCCAACAAAAATGATGTCTAGTATTAAAAGTTTTTCCAGAGTATGGGTTTGCTGTTAGCTGATGTTGTTAGTTAGATGTTCGACCAGAGAAAAACAGTGGATCTATGTCAAAATTAGGTTTACATAGCCAAGGGCCTCAGCTAACATAGTACCGCTAATAGTACTATATGACTGTATACAAAAACAGGAGTCTAGGTTGTACAGTTGTGTGTTAACTGGTCAGTGTAGAAAGTGGTGTCACATGTACAGTAACACAGCCCAGAGCTCTTTTAACTGGCCTATATAAGGCAATAAATCAGTGGACTCTAGAGTCCTATATCGGCTATCCACTGACCCACATACGTCGCCTAGGTCAACCAAGGCCACCTTTGACTGGAAATGTAGATACCACATTAAGGCCACGGCCCATTTTCTGCTGTGTTGTTTATAGCAGTTGAACTGGGTTGTGACCAAGGACTGGGTCAAACAAATGTAGCTGTTTTGTTGAGTTGGGGATATTTATTAATTGTAAATTTGATATGTTTCCCCAGGAGGAACGTCTGTTTGGATTTGTGCAGTCAACCTTAAAGCTACAACCGGTGTGAAATTATACCAAGCTTGACCGTTATTGAAGTAAAGACCTGCAAAACTGCAGAGCTCATCATGTGCTGTTGGTCGGCAGAGCAGACAGCATTGACCTCTGGTTCACAAAACACTGAGTGTTTGCTGTTTTACAAATGCAGGGAAACAATCAGAGCAGGAGGGAAGGAGGAGGTGGAGGTGGAGAACTCTTTGGCTACAGTGGTAGAGGTTAATGACTGGAAAATGACTAATTAAATGCTGGCAAATATCCAGCACTGTGGGCTGTGGCTTTTAGCCTCTGAGCTCTGAAAGGTAATATTCACCACCAAACATTAGTGCGTTCACTCCAATTTGTTTTTATTAAGTTTATTCTTAAAAAAAAAAACTTTCCTTGATAATTAAAAAAAAAATCAACAGTGCAGGTAAAATAGTTGAGTGTGGGAATATGCATGTAATGGGAAGAAAAATTGTAAACTTAAACACAGTTTTCAGAAAGTGTTTTCAGACACATCAAATCTAACTGAAATGAAGGAGCTACTTGTAGTTGGAAATGTTGGTACTCTACCCTTTATAAATATTTATTTTACGCAAGGTAGCAGGCACTGACAAACTTTCCATCACATTGGAATTTACTTTTACACCAATGACAACTGGAGATAGACCAGACCAAAACAAGACCAACAAATCAGGATCTACCAGTGCATCACAAAGGAGTTCTAGTTGAACGTGAACAAAACAACAAAAATAATAATAAAAATGTTTAAAAACCAGGGTGATGAAGTAGTGAACCTACAGTAGTGGAATAGTATGGAGGTTATTTATTCCTACATATTTGATTATAGGGTAGTCATATTATTATGATTATCCATGTCATAATCAGTGACATTTTTGTCATCTTATATGACAAAATATATGTTTAATATTTTCAATAGAGATGGATCACTAATGCCTGGTCATTGAAACAGTAGCTAAAGAAACAGGTTACTGTAGTATCTGAGGCAAAGGATTTCCTGTGTCAGTGTGTTTTCCCCTTCTATGCTACATACATTGTCGACAAGCTCCTACATATATGTGCATACTCCAATATACTACACCTAAAGCCAGCAGCTGATCAGACACTGGCGCTTTGCCGATGTGTCTCTGGTTGTAAGAATAGCTGTTCAAACCGAAGCTGTATCACCAGAGGTCCTAGTAAGGAATACCAAAGGGAACACCATGTTAGGAGAAGGTGGTTTCTGGAATGCATCCAAAATAGGTCACCAAAAGAGAATATGAGCAGGGGATTTGGGGATGTTCCAGAGGAGAACCACATGAGCCAGGGTTCCTCCTGGCAGACCGGTTGCCTGACTTGATGCTGTACTTCTTGCAATAAACACTTCTGTTTGCAACTAAGTTGAGTCAGCAGAGACTTTTTTACTGTACATTTATGGATCATCAACACTGAACCAGATACCGCAGTACCATTACCTTAAACCAGGGGTGCCCAATAGGTAGATTGGGAAATACCAGTAAATCTGCAAAGGGGAGCTGCTAGATCCTGAGCAATAACACAAAAAAATAACAGCAATAACACTAGAGATGCAATTCTATATCAAGAAGCTAATCACTGGGCTAAAGTGAGAATTATATAAGTATTGAGTCGGACAGATATCCAGTTTATATTGATAAAAATATTTAGAGTTTTCAATCTATGTAGATCACTTCAGCCTGGTTATTTGAAAAGTAGCTCACAGGACAGAAAAGTGTGGACACCCCTGCAATAGAGCATGAGAGCATGGTTCTAAGTACCACCACTGTACTACAGGTGTTCCTCAGGGCCACGTGCTGTCACTAATGTTATTTGTACCGATCTCTTCAGCTCCTTTTTTGGTTTGTTTGTGTTTGGTGTTTATTTCTTTATCCTCTTTGTTTCCTCTTTGATCACCAGTGTTCTATTACCTTTTGCCTGATTTGTCATTAAAACCACGTGAAAAGATTGTCATTGTTAATAATCGGTGACATTTTTCTGGAGGTTCATTTCATTTCGATCCCTAAGCTAACAGAATTTGATCCATTCTCTGTCCCAAGGCTTTTAAAATATGGAAGAGCTTAAGGTGACGTCTGACTGGCGAACGCTTCACCGTCATCATATTTAGCCTTGTTGATTCCTGTGCAGTTTTTTTTATGAGACGAGGCTTTTGATAGTTTGTTCCACTGTGCAAAGCAATTACATAAAAATTAATCTGAGCGACGCTGAAAGGAGTGCAGATCTTTTATTCTCTTTTCAGCGTTTTTATCAAAAGCGGCTGCGTCAGGTTCAGCAGCCAAGGTGAAGTTGGACACAAAAGAAGAATTTCTCACATTCGTGCTTTTACCTTGAATTCCTATGAATCCGCCCTAGTGGTTTGTACAATACGCCATTACCAGCATTTAAACAGATAAACCTGTTAAAGCGATTAGCTAGTGTTTACCATAAGCAACATTCGGTACACAAGATAACGGCTGCTAATTTGCATATGCTAATGTATGTAATTAGCCGAGCTCCGTCGGGTAATTCCTATTCGGAACCCGACCCACAGGCAGTTCTCCTCCTGTCTCGTACTCTCTTCTTATGTGGCAGATTAAAAACAGCCAAAATAATGAATAAATGCAATCAATCATTTAAAGGCTAATATATGCGCAACAAATGGCAAGGGGGGTGGGGGGCGGGGGGCGGTTTTAATGTCAGAAATCAAAAATGCTGGATCCTGGAATGTGCGAACTCTTAAGGCATGAAAGGTGGAAATTATGGCACAGGTATGAATTGAATTTCCAGGACAAAAATAAAAATGTAAAATGAGTCCTTGGGTGAAGAATTAGGTATTGTTTGTACTGCCTGGCCAAAAAAAATGTCTCCACCTGGATTTAACAAAGCAAATAGGTACGATCCTCCCATTGGAGGTCAGGTCCAGGTTCAGCAACAGTATGTGGTCAAAGAATGAGGTCAGCTGACCACCTGAATACACTGATGACCAGGGTTTTTTCTTCCCTGATGGTGCGGCCATATTCCAAGATGACAATGCCAGGATTCATCGGGCTCTTATTGTGAAAGACTGGTTCAAGGAGCATGAGATGGATTGTCCACCACAGAGTCCAGACCTTAACCCCATTGAGAATCTTTGGGATGTGCTGGAGTCTACTGGAGAATCTACCATCATCAATGCAAGATCTTGGTGAAAAAGTAATGCAACACTGGATGGAGATAAATCTTGTGACATTATAGGAGCTTATCCAAACAATGACACAGAGAATGCGTGATGTAATCAAAGCTAAAGACGGTCCAACAAAATATTAGAGTGTATGACCCTTTTCTTTGGTCAGGCAGTGTA
>JAFBJS010019706.1:0-10885 GCA_016785265.1 Paraplagusia blochii | reverse complement strand
ACCTGTTACTCTTTTCAGGTGATATATGAAAATAATCAGGCAGAATGATGCACATTGTTAAAAAAAAGTGCAAGAAAGACATTTTTTTTTTTCTTTATTGCAATCTTTTTTTTTTTTTACTATTTCTTTTTTCTTTTACTACTGTTCCCATGGGAAATTACATTAAACTGCAGTCATTTTAAAGGTTGCTGTTGTTTTGAATACTCCTGACTCACTTTTCTTGGCTACCCCTGCAATATTGATTATGCATAATTTGTATTTCCCTGATTTCATTTCATTTTTTTTTTTTTTTTTTTTTAATGCAGTCGACAGCCGAGGCAGTCACTCAGAATCCAGTTATGTAACCGTACGGACATCATGCCCAATGGTGGACGACAGCCGAGCTGAAGGTACTCTTATTTTGGCATATTAGATGTACTTGAAAAGAAAGTTATGGTTGTTGAAACTTTTTTTTGATTGTTTGATTTTTGTCTTTGAAGAAATTCACTTTAGGGTTAATCACAACATTCATTTTTTTATGATTAATTTAAAAGTGATCAAAACTTTTTTGGCCTTAACAGGCTCACCCATTATCAGTTAATAAATTAGAGGAAAAATTAAAAGTTAAATTTTTTTTTTTAAGAATATTCTCAAAAACGTTCTCAAAAAATGTTATACAATTTTCATCCTTTGTATTATAATTCTGATTATAGATGTAATTTTTTCCTAGGAAATCTCCTCAAAATGATCATGAAAATCATATAAGAAATGAAAAAAAGGAAAAAAAAAATCTCTTAACATTTTTTTTTTTATCATCTCCTCAACATCTGATCACAGATGAGCCGATAAAAAATTCCTTATTTGATGAGAAATGTAGAAAATGCAGAAGGAAACTTTTTTTTTTTTTCAATTTTTTATGTCTTGATAAAAAAAGAAAAAGAAAAATTCAGAAAAAAATGGCCTTTTTATATGACTTGACAATACATTTGGCAGATGCTTCTATCCAAAGAGTTTTTTCTTATTTAAGGAACATGCAGCACAAAAACTAATTTCCAATCTTTACATCTGAACAAAAAGAAACTGATAAATTTAAATTTTGATGAAAATGTTTACTTTTATGCCTTATTTTCTAAATTATTTGTTAATTATACTTTGAATGACCTGTGACCTCATATTTCTCTGTACCTCTGTTTTTTTTTTTTGTTTTTTTTTTGCCTCCTGACAGAGATAGCAGACAAGGTTTACAACCTGTACAATGGCTACACCAGTGGGAAGGAGCAGCAGATGGCCTATAACACACTGATGGAGATCTCTCCACCGCTGCTTTATCGAGTCCAACACCACTATAACTCACACTACGAGAAGTTCGGAGACTTTGTTTGGCGTAGCGAGGATGAGCTGGGCCCCAGGTGATGAGATTTGAGTGATGACACAGATTTCCTATGAAGTCTTTGAAAATGCCTCAGAAGTTATTGCCTTTTAAAGAAAAGGGGGAAAAAAGGGGAAAATATATATTTTCGCAGAAATTTCATTAGAATCAGTTGCCTTCACATCTTGGGGATTTTGTCATTTCCTCCGGCTTGGAACTTTTTAGACCAGTAGTGTTGTCCTTTTATTGTGCTTACTTTTTTTTTTAATAATGACTGTCCAATAATTACAATTTTAAAATCATACTTTAACCAAGGATTAAAGTATTAATAACAATTAATTGTGATTAATTGGTAAAAATTGCAAAACTTTTCCTAGAAACAGGGTCCCCGACAAGAGTTTTCCAACTAATCCACAAGATTTCCTTCTTGATGGATAGACAGACAGACGCACAGGTAGACAGACAGGTAGACAGATAAATCGACATAGAGACAGACAGACAGGTAGGTAGGTAGGTAGGTAGGTAGGTAGATAGATAGAATAGTATTGGCAAGATTGCATATCGGAAATACATTGGATTATTCTTCTCAATGATTTATTGCAATCAATTTGTTATTTTTTTCTGTTGCTAAATCATAATGGTGTGATTTGTCCTGCCAGCCCCCAGTCATTAGGGCCAATCCTCAAACAAAAGTATGGGGCGACCGCCTCCCACCCCCCCTTCATTTTACCCATGTCTTAAAACACTTAATATGGAGCAGCAGGGGAGCTGGGTCATCATGAAACTCTACAGTTACTGCAGCTCCTCACATTACCAGTGTGGTGCTGAAACAGTGTCCCCCGCCAAACCAAACACTAAATTTGATAGTCGACTTAAACCAACCTCACTTCCAACTCCCATTTCCTCCTCTTTCTCGTAAAAACCTTCCTTCGTGTCCACATCGTGCCACCCCGACGTCCCCGCGATGGTGACCCTCGTTACGGGGACACCCCCACGCAGACACATCGTATCGTGTGCAGACGTTACCTCACCACGGAGGCTTGGGTTAGTTTACTGAATATCAAACTGCATCGAGGGAAGGAAACAAACCATCGATATAACACGAAAAAAGAAAGTATTAAACTTGAAAATTTATGTTTGACACGACAGTTGATCTGGGCATGACGAACCAACTGCTGCGTTAGCTCATGGATCGGTTCGTCTTATTGGCGTCCAATGTTTTTGTTTGTTCAGCCCCACTGCCTGGAAACACTTCTTTCGGCCCATAAATAATATGATATTTGTGTATTAACCTTTGTCTGTAAAACATTACGATTTCCTTTGATTGGCAACGTAGGGGAGGCTAGAAGGCAACGTTTGACTACAGAGGCCCGGGATGAAGAGTTTGGGTGGTCAGACGGTGGTGTGTTTGTGTACATGTTTGTGTGTGGGCACTCGCAAGAGGTGGGGGTTGCTTTTGGATGAGCGAGCGAAGGATTATTTACTGCCTGAAGTTGGCAGGTTCGAGCCTCGTTGGGGTAATTTACAAGCGGGCTCTATTGGTGGTGCCTTTTTAAAGGGTAACAGAATGGCCAAGTGAAACACAAGCGCAGTCAGCACTCCTGCAGGAGCCGAGAATCCCAGGAGCCCGCAAATGTCCAGGAGCATTGTTTCAGCCGAACACTAGCCCCTTTCATAATTGTATTGTTTTCTGGAAATGCTGCGATGCTCTTTCTTCCTTCAACATAAACGCAGCTATTATCTGGCCTGAAGTGTTTGGTTTCCACCAACAATATGTATGTACTTACATTATTATCTTTGTGTCAGATATTATTGTCTTAAAGCGGCAACAACATGCGGTATTGAATAGTTTTATTTCACCGCTGGGATCTATTGTTTTTCGAACAACATTTAGTGTTTTTAATTTATCTGTAGGTCGCGTGTTTGCGAGCCTCCCGTCATTATTTGTGTGGAATTCTGTTTTGTCAGACATAAGAATTTAAGGGAAATGAGAAATGCCCCCCTTTTTCGGCAAATAAGTGAAAAGGATGTCTGTACTGCCGGCCTAACTGAAGACAGATGTTGATGCTCAGCAGACATTGCTTTTTCAAAACAAATGGAATTTTGCCCTCTCCCCCTGTGTGTTTTCCTCGTTTCTGTATCCATATGAGCCTAACAAGCCTGGATACTTACACTGCAGGTAGATTTTTATTTTGATCTTTTCCAAATTGACCTGATGTATGGCTGCTGCGCATCATAAACAGCAGCTTCGGATTCTGCAGACCTGCAGACGTACGTGTCTCCAGACGTCTCAGCTTGAATCTTTTAATGAGAGCTTATATTAAACATACACTGATAATGGCTCCGAGCCACTTACGCGGCTACGCCTTCAACCAGGGAAGCGGAGGTTCCACATTAACACGGGAAATACGTACAACGCTCTAATCACGGACTCCTCTGGTCGACTCATCAGTGATCTCAGGCCCTGGTTTCTGTCTCTTTCATGGATGGCTTGATGATGCCGCCTTTTTTTTTTTTGTCCGATACCTATAGCGCAATGTGGGGTATCTCGCACATAATTAGCAAACTCTGGCCCGCAGGCCAAATCTGGACCCCATTGTAATTATGCTTGACCGACAAGATCTGATCGAATTTGTACTAGAGGTGCCCCTCCCCCCAGTATGTAGACCCAATACACTGTCAGGAATTGAATGTTCCTTGATACGGCGCCTACCATTTTTTTGTTGACTCGTCAAAAAAAAAAAAAAAAAAAATCCAGATAAAAGGAATACAGATAGTAATTTATAATGTTTTTTTTTCTCATAGGGGCAGGAACAACCACATTCAACTATGGTTGTTCCAGATTCAATTCCTATGCAAAACTAATGGAAAAAAATTCATTCCCAAATGGAAAAATTCCACATTAGCGATCTGGACACTCGACAATTGTTGTCAATTTTTGCAAAAATGTTGAGTTTGATCGGTGACTTTGTCAGAGTTTTAATTTTGGCTTACGGTAAACTTAGGGTTTGACACCTCTGTGATACCAATAGCAATCCAATACTGATACCAATCCAATACTAAGAATAGGAATAATAGGAAGGAAAGGAAACTCTTTGTCATTGTGATCCACACAAATGGGGATGGTGCTATGCAGTGGCAAGGCAGTTGGTGGGTTCGAACCTGGAACCCTCCCGACCCCAGTCTGGTTCTTTATCTACAAGGCCACTACTGCTCTTATGGTTTCCTATGGTTTAGTTTACACCATGTCACAAGAATTAAGTTGAACATTTGGTGTGGAACTCCAGGGTTGAACTCATTGGCAACTGAATTTAAGGCGGTTGATTCTTGAGCAGTGGTTCTTAACCTTGTTGGAGCTACCCTACCAGTTGCATGTTCGCATTCACCGAACCCTACTTTGGTAGGGTGAGTCGGCGTGTCTTGACCTCCGTGGTGTCTTGACCTCCACGGCAGAAGCTCCACCGAACCCCTGAGACCGACTCACCTAGTGTTCAATTGAACCCAGGTTAAGAACCTCTGTTCTAGTGGCTTCACTGCCTACAGGAAAGCTCAAATGGGGATGGTGGGGTGCAACGTGATTTGGGTGGCAATCATGGAGACTCACCTGATAAGTAGGTGATAATGTGGTGCAGATGACGAGGTATGCATGTCGAATGTTGGCGGCCTTGGGGTCCTCAAGGCTCCAGGTTCTAATCCACCAGCTGCCAGGTTGCCCCCTGAGGTGTTCTGATCATAGCACCATCCCGACCCAACTAACGTCTAGTGGGCTCAACACCCACAGGAGGGCTCACAGTATGGAGCAGTGTGATTTGGGTGGTGCAGGCTGCTCCTACGCCATGACAATGTGATACCTTCCCCAAGGACCTGCTCTGTCTCAAGTCCACAACTCCAGCTCTTCTTTGTCAGAACACCATGGTGACCAGAGTAGCCTGGGTTCATAACTAACGGACAAATGAAAAACATTTTAAGTAAACAATAACAAAGTGTGTTTTGTTGTTGAACTTTGCTTCAAGCGTGGAAGAAGTAGAAGTGAAGCATTGAAACCAATTACCTGCCTTTAATTTGTTTGACTTTTCCCCGCACAGAAAAGCTAACCTGATTCTTCGGCGGGTGGAGAAGTTAAGCCACTACTGTCGTTCCCTGCTGCGGAGCACCCACATCCAGAGTCGCACCGACACCATGGCGTACGTCTTCTGTCGGAGCGAGGAGGGACGACCCCCCAGCAACATCTGGCACGGCTCGCTACACGAAAGTCGCACTACCTGCATGGAGAAGCTGATCTCTGTACAGCGCAACACATACAGCAACACCAAACTCCGATGAAACAGGAGTTCGGAACTGACTGCTGCTGAATCGTCCGATTCGCAGAGTCTCGCCATTGACTGGTGCGTTTTGAAAACCAGAGAAAGAACCTCAGAACTCACTGGACATCACGGTAACGCTGCCCAAAAACATATTTTTGTGTGGCCTACTTTTATTACGGGACAAGAAAATAAATTAAAAAAAAAGAGCTTGAATGCAAAAATGCCAGTGATTGCACATATCAACGACAAACCACAGTGTGAACTTGTAAATAATGATTTGGCCAAGAAAGGACGTGCTTGGCTGGAGTACTCTGAATGTAACATTGTAGTTCCTTTCTGGTGCTTTAACGCTTACTTGGAACAGAGAAAAGAGAGAATCGATAGTGTAACTTATTTGCCTTTACTACCTTTATTTAAAAGGTGAACATTAATGTGTTGAAGCCATTTTTGAGAGTAAACAAAAACGTAATGACTCGTTTTTCCATGTCCTCGCAACAGGTCAGGCATGGGTAAACTTTTTGACTCGCGGGCCATATTGTGTCCTAAAACTGGACAGGGCAGCAGAAAGACGGATCCTTTATTTATACTCGGATAACTGGCATGTACTGTAAAAATCATGTATAAAACCTAAAATCCTACATTTCTATTACCCTTTATGGCGCCATCTACTGCTGAAAACGCATCATTGCAGCGAAAATGCGGAAGTATAATGATAATATCAATAAATTATTTACTATGGACAAGGTTGGCGGGCCGCATTTTAAAACTCAACGGCCCACATCTGGCCCCCGGGCCTTAGTTTGCCCATGCCTGTTCTAAATGGTTAAGTGAAGAAGTAGTGAAACCATATATTTAAGAGAGTCGGTTCAATATATAATGTTTTTTTTTTTGTTTTTTTTTTGGTGGGAACAGTTCTGAGGGAAATATGCAAAGAGAGTGTGGGTGTAGTTTTCAATCCTCATACTTATTCATGGTCTTATAGTTCTGTCTAGGATTCATCAAGTGTTGTCTTCTCTTTCTTGTTTATTAGCACTAAATCCTGCAAAATACATTATAATAAATATAGTGCAGCAAATAATTTAATCCCACTGGTTTCGCAGAACCAAACACAAACAAAAACCTTGAAATATTTCAGCTTAAAATAAGATTGTAGTGTGTATTCCACTCCTGAATAGGTTCATATAATCAGAAGTTACAACTAACAGTGTGACGTCATCTAAGAATTGAGTTACAATGTGTTATAGTTAATTTAAAACTCAAATATTTTGGTATAAATAAGTTTTTTACTTAAAAATTCAATTAAAATTTATTTTACTTTTTTTTTTTTTCAAATAAATAGAATATATAACAACTGCGCTCCTTTAGTATCAATGAAAAAATCTCCCCCTAAACAAAGCTGAAAAAAACAAAAAAAAAATCTTCGGAACCATTGCTAAGCCAGAGATTCATAATTTTTTTCACACTAAAAGAACATTTGCTTCGACTCTAAATCTCCTCTGCAACTGCAAACAATACTCACTCAAATCAATAAAAAAAAAAAAAACTTTAAGAGTGTATTTTTTTACTTTTATTCGCTTTTCAATAATTACTTAAAAGGAAGTTTGATATTATTGGTTGGCCAATATTATTGCCCTCATATTGCCATAGTTGTGTAATATAGATAATAATATATATATATATATATTTTTTTTTTCTGATAATGAAAGAGTCGGTAACATGATGCCACGGTTTTGCCAAATTTGCTGAAATCAAACATGGGAAAATGGCATGCATACATTGTTATCCATTTATATTGGAATCGGAGTTTAAGCTTTTGGACAATATTCGCAAAATCACATATGGGCTAAAGTTAATATTGAACTTCTACAATTTTAACATTTATAGTAGGAGGAGGGGATCAATGATAGGTGTAAACCAGGGGCCTCAAACTCAAACAAGTTGAGGGCCACCACCCACACTATCATTTCACCAAAGGGCCACATCTGTTTTCAGTGTTCAATACAGAAAAAAAAATATATAAATTCAACTTTCACATCAAAGTGGGGGCCACAAAATATCGTTCCACGGGCCGCAAATGGGCCACGGACCGTGAGTTTGAGGGCCTAAGCGTACCATCAGGGCAATACGGTTAAGGACATTGTCGTAATGCATTCGCAAATGTCAAACGTGATGTGTTCAGAAACTTTAGTAGCCAATGATTACGGTTGATGTGTTGTACTGTTCAGGATAAATGGTTACGAAATTAAATGTTTTATATATATTTATGACATATTCCAAGTCCCCTGTTGCAGCCGTGGGCCATAACTGATCCACTAGATCAGGTGATAATATACAAAATGCTAAGTTGTACGCAATCGGACTTCTTCTTGGAGTTGAAAGACGTTTCATTCTTATGTGGTCTATGCGGTCTACTAGAGTGTTTAGATCTGTATATTGGGGAGACAAAACAACCACTCTACTGTACAAATGCATGGCCTAGCACAGAAGGGCGCCCCCATCAGGACAGTTTCCATCTCAAAGAAAAGGGACACTCTTTTAAGGACTCGGTTGTACAGGTGGTTTGAGAGAGTGGTGAAGGAAGCCATCAACAACCAACCTTGAGGTCTGCGTCATCAATTGCTACACATTTGCCTTGAGATCCCATGGTAGAAAGTTTCATCGGGAGTGGTCCACAACCACTGAGCCAGGTGGTTTTCATACCGATCTGGTAGCAGAAAGTTGTAGGCTGGATGCACTTGAGAAATCCTTGTGCCCATGCACAGTTAATTCGGGTAGGAAGATTTTATAGGTAGGAAGATATTTCGGAACACTGGAAATGTACAAGATTCTAACTTTTTATACCGCTCTGGTAGGAGAACATTATAGTTTGGGTGCACTTGAGAAATCCTTGTTGAGTGTTGCACATTTAATTCGGGTAGGAAGATTTTATAGGTAGGAAAATATTTTGGAACACCGGAAATTTACGAGATTCTAACTTTTTATACCGGCCTGGTAGCAGAAAGTTGTAGGCTATGTGCACTTGAGAAATCCTTGTTGTGCCCATGCAGTTTCTTTGGGTAGGAAGATTTTATAGGTAGGAAAAAATTTTGGAACACCAGAAATTTACGAGATTCCAACTTTTTTATACCGGTCTGGTAGCAAAAAGTTATAGGCTATGTGCACTTGAGAAATTCTTGTTGAGTGTTGCACAGTTACTTGGGGTAGGAAAATTTTATAGGTAGGAAAATATTTCAGAACACCCGAAATTTTATTTTATTAAGGGGTATTTATCTGCCACAACTTAATGATTGGTCCATGATAGTAGTACGAGACATTTGACCGTCTGTGACGCAAAAAAGGTTGGACAACACCGGAGTAGAACAACTAAAGTTTCCTCTGACATTAACCAGAAACTGATGAAGTTCTTTTGTTGAGGAATGAAATTGTCTTTCAGCTCCAAGAAAATGTCTGGTTGCTTAAAACGGAACTTTTTGGACTAAATAAGAACGACTCTCTGACTTCAACCTGTGATCCTTGTTTTTTAGGCCGGTGTTGTGTCATATAAAAGCCATGGATGTTGTTTGAATAAAAATCAACAATGCCTTTTTGTCTAAATATTTTCATCTCACATTGTACCAATTGTAATATTCAATTCTGACATTGTAAATTTGTAATTGTAAAAGAATGAACACAGATATAATGTGGCTTTGATTGTGTTTTTTTCCTTTTTTTTTTTTTTACAAAGAAGAAGATTAAAAACATGTAAATACGATCAGGAAAAAAAAAAAAAAACACTTTTCTTTCAGCTCTGCCGTGGAATTATTGTATAATAAATGACAAAATTATTTAGGTTTGCACTTGAACAGCTGCGGGACATTTATCTGAACCTATTCGAACATCACGAATTCCAAAACAATTTGAATTCCTCCGCAAATATAATTCATTCCAAAATTGTTTACCACATCTGCAGATGGTTTCCTTATGAATGATTGTGTTGCCGTCTCAATTTTCTTGAATGCTGTTGACGGTTTTTCACAGGGCGGATTTCTCCATATGTTTTTTTTTGCTTTAGGATACGCGGCTTCACGTCTGCGTTACGAGTAAAATCCCGAATCCCATCATTTAACGCTGACTAATTGAAAAATATTGAAGACGTGTTAATTTCGGTCGCAGGAGTTTGAAATGTCAGTGCTAGAAAGTCGGATTTTGAGGCGTCGTAAATCTGGAGAAGTCATCATCAACTCGTTGCGGTGTGTTCACATCATATCAGTAGAAACCGAAGAATGTGATGATGTTGCCTCAAAGCATTAACACATGTCGGGACACCCACAAATCCTCCAGAGACCAGACTCCATTCACTCCTGCTGAAATGGTTGAAAATATCGATTTAACGCTGCATGTTTAATGAAAGAAATGTGTTGTTTAATTAGAAAATTATATAAATTAAGATGTAAATATAAAATACATACGTATAATCTTCTCCTCTCAGCTTGTCCCTCTTTTTAGGGGTTGCCACAGCGAGTCAACAATTTTCATCTCTCTCTGTCCTCCACATCCTCAACTCTGACTCCAACTACCTCCATGTCCTCCCTCACTGCATCCATCAATCTCTTTGTCTTCTACCAATGTATCCACTGTCCCTCCTCTGAACATGTCCAAACCATCTCAATCTGTCTTCTCTAGCTTTTTCTCCAAACCTTCGAATCTGTGTTGTCCCTCTAATCACCTCATTCCTGATCCTGTCCATCCTTGTCTCTCCTAAAGAGAACCTCAGCATCTACAACTTTTCCACCTCTGCCTCATTTTCTACCTATTCCTAGTGTCTCTACCTATTCCTTGTGTCTCTACGTATTCCTTGTGTCTCTACTCAATCCTAGTGTCTCTACTTAACCCTAGTGTCTCTACCTATTCCTTGTGTCTCTAAATATTCTTATTTCCAGTGTCTCTACCTATTCCTAGTGTATCTACGTCTTCCTAGTGTCTCTACATATTCCTAGTGTCTCTACCCATTCCTAGTGTCTCTACCTATTCCTTGTGTCTCTAAATATTCTTATTTCCAGTGTCTCTACCTATTTCTAGTGTCTCTACTTCTTCCTAGTGTCTCTACATATTCCTAGTGTCTCTACTTATTTCTAGTGTCTCTACTTATTCCTAGTGTCTCTATATATTCCTAGTTTCTCTACTTATTCCTAGTTTCTTTACTTATTCCTAGTGTCTCTACCTATTCCTAGTGTCTCTACCTATTCCCTAGTGT
>JAFBJS010019695.1:0-15033 GCA_016785265.1 Paraplagusia blochii | reverse complement strand
GCCTTCCTGTGGGTGGTGAGCCCACAAGAAGTTATGCGGTGCTATGCTCAGAGCACCTCAGTGGCAACCTGGCAGCTGGTGGATTCGAACCAGGGACCTAAGTCCAGACCAAAGTCCGCTTCCTTAACCACTAGGCCACCACTGCCACTTATATATACTGTATATATATATACAATATATATACAGTATATACTGTATATATACAGTATAAGTGGCTTAAAATATATATATATACGCTTATATATATATATACACACACACACACACACATACATACACACACACACACACACACATATATATATATATACATATGTACTGTACACATATATACATATATATTCATACTAGAAACTACTACTATTTTGTATTAGATGCATTTATGACACATAATGTCTGTAATTAATGATTTAAAGTGTGGCATAGACAACAGCTGTTTGTGTTATTGGATAATTAGAGGTGCTCACTCTCAACAGTTCAATTGAAGTGTGCTGTGTGATGATGGAATCCTAGCCATTCTATTGTTCAGTTCTTTTGTTATGGGTATGGATCAAGTAAAGGCAATAGCCAGATGGGGCCAAAAGCAAACATTATTTCTCTGCACCAATTCACCCACGAACCGGTACCGTTCCCCAGCCCAGTGGTTGAGGACCACAGCAGTAGTTCACTTAAATCTAACAGAACAAGACCTGGCAGACATAAGGCATTTCCCCGGGCTTGTGGTTGTCCTTCATGTGTTCCAGGAGAACTTGCTCCGTCTCAAATGCTAGCTCACATATCTTGCAATTGGCTGCAGAAGATAAGAAGAATCCAGAAAAGATATTATTCATATTTGTGTAGGCCGCCGCCGCATTTTTATGACAGGTTATACAGGAGTTGAAATGTTCCGTACATGACGATTCGATGGGGCTGTGAGCGCTCTCTATGTGGCACTGCAGCTGGAATGGAGTCATGTACTGGCGGTAACAGTGCTGACATGTGGTGTGACTTTCCCAGCTCTCACTGCTCTGCTTCTCCAGCTCCAGGTGGTGTTTCATGTGGTTCATGAACCTGAGGATCAGAGATACAGACACACCCTTCATATTAGCCACTAACACAGACACTCGGTATCATCACATGACTACATGACATGATTACTTCTACTGTTTTATATCCATGCAAATGTGTCTTAAAAGCTCTTTTCAGACTAACCAGGCTGAGAATCTGGAGCTTAGAAACAACAGTTCAATGCTGCAAATTAAATGACTTTATCTCAACTTCTGTAGGACAGACCTAGAAACCTGCAGTCTACTGGCTAAAGTTTGAAACTCAAAGATGTTTCTAGCAACTGTGCATCATACAGTGCAAATGGCAATGCAAAGATTGGACTTGGATTAAAAAGAAATCCCTGATTACAACATATATTAAATATAACATTTACCTTAGTATATGCCTACAAAAATAAGTCTATTAAATCCTTATAACATTTTAAACCATCAATCCCTCATCAACCTGGAACGGCATAAATAAATCCGACCCAAAAAATGTTGCAAACTTGACAGCTACTGTACATAAATTACGGCATCATTTAAAAGTCATTAAGAACTATTTTAATTTTTGCTGCGTTCAGCATTTAATAAGAGAATAATTTTGTCGCTGGAATGAGCGCATCTTCTTCATTTCCTGTCGGTTTGTTCCCTATTTAGTGCATAGATCTTCAAAATTAGGACTTGTATAGATTCAACCACTTTGGTTCATTAACAAAAGTATATTTAGGAAATGTGAAAACTAGAACAGCAATAGGCTACACAGATAAAACTGATGTCTCTACGGTAGTCTCTAAATGGGGAATCTCTACTTTTTTGCTAATAGAATGAGAGCATTCAATATGTGAACACACATTAGCATCAAGGTTAAGTGAATACATTAACAACCGCCTCTACGTTTGTCTGCAGAGAGTGCTGACATCTGTTTTTATAAGAACTATATATTGATTCAATGAACTCAGACAAATTAAATGCCGTAAAATAAAAGCAGCGCCGAACAGCAGAGGGGAAGGATCTGAATATTCATGGGCTGTGAGCTTGTTGCAGTGATGATGGGGATCCCAGAAGGGTTTAAAGATAAATGAGATAATCTCTTTGGCCCTCACGTTCTAAGCGCGTATAATGGTCCTTATAATATCAGCAATTACACAAAGACTTTTGTTTTTCCTAATGATGCAGTGCCTGAGTGGCTGCGAGGTGCGCTTCCACAGTTTCCTGCCACTGATGCCCTGAACAGACACGGCCCATTTTTCAGCTCGTACATTCCGCTTCCTCAGCTCCCCTAATAGAAATTTTTATGTGGGTTACCTTTGACCCCTGCTGTGAGAGTGCACTTGCAGTACAAATGTGTTTCCCCATTAAAAGCAGCTTACTGAGGCTTTTTTTGTAGTGTTTGGAACCCCAGTTATTTAATCAAAGGAACAGTTCTTACACCCAGTAAACTAGCAGTCATTTTTCATCTTTAGACCCAAGAGGAAAACACTGCGATACTGTCATCCATCTGGTTGAAAACTGCAGTAAGAGCCCAACATGTCTTCATCTTCTTCTTCTCCACTGGCACAAGACACATATTGTACCTTCTTATTATTTTTTTTATATTTTGTTATTATATTACAATTTATTGTAATATTGTATTACATGAATGTAGTTTTCTAGAGTTAGAATTCACTTCAAGTGGATGTCAATGCATATTGTCAACCAAAATGTCCATTTACCTACAGTGTCTAATTTGTGATTATAAATCTCCTGAATGAAAAGTAAATATTGGGCTACACTGTCAATTTAATAATCATACATCGTCACATCAAATAACCAATAATGTAATGCAGGGGCCACAAATAAGTTCAGGGCCACCACCCACACTATCATGTCACCCAAGGGCCATGTCATCTTTCAGTGTTAAATACAAAAGAAAAAAAATGGATAAAATCAGTTTCACATAGATTCTGTGTAACACAACACTGAACCAGGAGGAGTGTTGATCAAGTTTTTGCGAATTCTAGGATTTACCAACAAATGTGGGGAACAACTCTATAAAATGTTATTATAAATTCAACTTTCACATGAAGGTGGGGGCCGCAAAATATCGTTCCATGGACTGCGAATTTGAGATCCCTGATGTAATGCGAAATAGCTGTGCATTGTCCCTCCTTAATGGTTAATGACACAAAGACACTTTCACAATTTGATTTCAGGGAGAAAAAAAAAAACGCTTTCATACCTGATATTGTTTTTGAGAACTTTCAAACAACTCTGGCACTTGAAAGTCATGTTGGTTTTCTCATATTGCTTCCTTTTCCAATCGCCCTCAAACTGGCCATAGTAAAAATCAGCAACAAGCATGATGAACTTGTTTGCAGCAGATGAGGATTTTACTTCATTATTCAAAGAACAGCTCTGAAACAAAAGACAATTCTCAAAATTAATCAAATGTTTCTAGAGATCGTCACACAATCCCACAAGAAGGAGAAAAGGAAAGTTCACTTCCTGACATTGTGATACACACAACAACATTTCACCACTGCATTACTAAAGTGAATGCAAGTTTAAGCGCCCTGCAAGCGGTGTGTGGAGACGGTCCCATGCTTTGTGCACCTCAATGGGACCTAAGCAGCTGGTGGACTCAAACTCCCTGGACTCAAGTCTGCCTCTTTAACCGCTAAGCCACCACTGCCACAACTGTGATGGTGCAACAGTGTCTGGAGTTTGACTCACCCTGATGTGACATGTTAGAGCTTCAGTTGTGGAGAATTCTTCTGTACACCTGAAGCATTTTTTCTTTGTTGCGCCATTTTCTCCTGAGAGCAAAATAATAACATAGTGTGATTAGCGATGACTGGCTTTCCTTGACTTCAAGAGATACAACTTAAAATGTTTTGTTGCGCACTTACCTGATTCCAGCTTTGCCCTTTTTACTATATTGTCTATTTGCTCTGGTGGTAAAAGTCGCTTCACTAAAGTTTGATCTGCAAGTCCAAGTAAATACTTATTTTTATAACCATCAACACCTTCACCCCAGTGTAGGAGTAAAATATAACTTACCTGTTTTAGAGACAATGGGGTTTACAGGATGAATTGCTTGGATCACATTTTGAGGTCCAAACTGGGGCGGGCTCTTGACATTAGATAATGTGACAATGTTGTTGCTGATTTGTTGCACTTGAGGCCGGTGAACAGCACCAGGCATCTCTGATGCTGTATTGACCTGCTTAAAGGCCTGCTGTTGGCCAGCTGGAAACAAGTGATAAAGAATTGTCACAATCACTTTAATACTTAATTAAGTTAACAATATAAAATTTGAAATGGAATGACTGCGCCGTGTTTTACCCGGTACAATTGTAAATGATGTTCCAGGATGATACTGTCTACCAAGGGAGGCAATAAGTCCACCCGTGTTTGCTAACTGTGGAGAAGCTACAATAAAGCCCTGAAAAATGAATTAAATCAACATTAGAGGACAGCTCATGGTCTGGAGTTAGAAAATACGGATGTTTTATATTTAAAAAAATATTACCTGGTTATTGATAATAACAGGTTTTGGAGTCACTGTTATTGCAGAGGATGCTCCATGTTTCCCTGCATTTAGTGACTTTGGAGGACAATGTTCCTTTAGAGCAGACTTCTTAATAGGAAGAGATTTGTGCTCTTTGTTGTTTTGGTCATTTGCTGTGGAAAAACAGTTTATTCACTTTTTCAAGCAAAGCAATACATGTCAGAAAAAGCAGAACCATAAAAGGTGCAATTAAGTACTAGTCGTATGAGAACATATCTAGAATTTGCCATTGATATATAATGTCTCTGTGTAACAAACTTACAGAGAACTCCAACAAAGATGGGTTCGTCATCATCATCATCGTCTTCTATCAGATGCACCTCAGGCCTTGGTTTCTGCCAGGGTTCCAGATCCTCCTCCACACATTCCATAAAAAGTTCAGACATTGTGAAGCTGCAACTAATGAAGAAAACATTTAATAAAACAAAAGATGATAAAATATTATGTCACAGTATCTCTTTATGGTCAGCTGCAAATAGATCGCACAAGGACAGATTATTCTTGAGCCAAAACTGTAAGTTTGATTGACTATATAATAAAATTAAAAACAACACTGCTGTAATCACATCATGGAGTTGGCTACAGATCATAGAAAGACTGTGGAAAAACATCCCTCACTGCATCCATCAAATCCTCTATGTCTCCTACCTGGTAGCTCCATCTCTAGGATCATTCTTCTACCAATGTATCCACTGTCCCACCTCTGAACATGTCCAAACCATCTCAGTCTTCTCTAGCTTTTTCTCCAAACCTTCCTGTCTCTGTTGTTCCTCCAAACACCTCATTCCTGATCCTGTCCATCCTTGTCTCTCGTGTAGAGAATCTCAGCATCTTTAACTCCTCCACCTCCAGCAGAGCTCATGGCTGGTCAGCCCCCAAACAACTGCAAAGGTCAGTCCTCCACTGTCCTGTAAACCTGTCCCTTCACCTTAGCTGACTCTCTTCTATCACAGATCACTCCTGACTCTTTTCTCCAGTTGTTCCATCCTGACTGAACTCTATTCTTCTCCTCTCTTCCACAGTCTCCACTGCACTGTCCAGTTGATCCTCAGTATCTAAACTCCTCCACCTTCACCACATCTGCTACCTGTAACCTCACTATTCTACTGTTTTCCTTTTCATTTTTTAAGTACTCTGTCTTGCTACGACTGACCTTCATTCCTCTTCTCACCGCACCTCAGTAAACCTGGTCAAATTCATTATGGAGTAAGGGGGTGACAGTTACACAGACCATAAAACGTTCAACTTACATAGTGTATAACGCTGTCATATGGGTTTGCCCGTTCTCTCACGTGAGTATCTAACATGAGCTCTTGTTGTTGTTGTTAGCTGTTTGAATACGTTAGCCACTAATGCTATAATAGCTAACGTTAGGATTACTCGTGTTCTCCAGTCTACACAGAGGCTGCAACACCGACGTCCTACGGACACTTTGGTGTCAAACCCTAACGCTCGGTTACGTCTGCCAGGGTCGGTTCATGTCAGCTCAGATTTAGATTTGCTCCGTGTGGACGTCAGTGAATTACCTGAGCGACGGCGGATGGGACAAAGGCGGCTCTCTGTCTGGCTCTGATTCACGGGTTTACAGTCACTGCTAACTGCTTCACCCACCCGCAGGAAGCGCCACAGCTGAGGGTAGATTTACAACGAACGCCAACGGCCGCAGTAGGACAAGAAGTTCGCGCAATAAGGAATATGCTTAAGGCAGACAGAGGGAGGGGGCGTCCTTCTGCTGCGGCCCCAGGCGCGACGGAAACCCACCACGACAGTCTGCACCAATCACACAGCACATTCTCTTCTTTCATCGGGGTTCAAGCGACTTTAATCCTTACCAACGGAGTGCTGCCCCCTACAGTGCGGAATTCCTCGTTTAAACAGTTCTATGTATGACATTCAAATGTTGTTCTTTTTTTTCTTTCGACTTGTCTCTGTTCTCTGTATCTTCAACTCTGACCCCAACTACCTCCATGTTCTCCCTCTCAACATCCATCAATCTCCTCTTTGTCTCCTACCTGGTAGTTCCATCCCTACGATCATTCTTATACCAATGTATCCACTGTCCCTTCTCTGAACATGTCCAAACCATCTCAATCTGTCTTCTCTAGCTTTTCCTCCAACTCTTATCTCTGATTACACAAAACTTCCTCATCTGAAGGGCCGAGAGCGAATGTCTTGGATAAATCAAATTTGACTTTCGTAAAGAGCAGGGAATTTTTTGCCCCTCTCACTTGTATTCACACCACTGAACACAATAAAATGTCACCTCTGTATTTAACCCATCACCAAAGTGAACAGTGAGCAGCTTTGAGCGCACTGACAACAGGCGGTGCCATGCTCAGTGGTAACCTGGCAGCTGGTGGACTTGAACCTCGAACCTCGAACCAAGTCTGGTTTCTTACCCACAAGGCCACCATTGCCCCAGTAATGAGTGCAATATGTAAACCTGAAAGGTTTATATAAGCATAGATTTAACCAAAATAATATGGTTTCTGATTTACTTCTAAAGCAACCCTTACGAATAGGACACAGTCACTATTCCAGCTTGAAGCCACAGAACAACCATGGAATCTGAAGCTGGAGTTGAAATTATATAATGTTTTAATAATGATTTTATTGAGCTTTGCTTCATGATGCTGACAATAGCTTTTTCTTATTGTGTTATTATGGGCACAAATAAAAACGGAGATTGTAGGTGCCAAATTGTTTGGCTTGAACAAAAAAAGAATTAAATAATTATGGCTCCAGGCTTTTCTTTGTGTCTACACACACTTTTATGACTTTTGTGCCAGAATAATAAAATGTGGCATAAGTTCTTGTTTTCATTCCTCTCAAATTTGGATAGTCAGTTAGGAAACAATTGTTATTTTCAATAACATTGTTGACTTTCAACTAACAGTATATTTGAATTTGTCAGGTCACAAAAAATTGATAATATGGACGTTTGTACCACTAAATCTGACCACTATGTGGTGATATGACGCTGAACTATACACCAATTTGGCCACAGTTGTTTTTTCTTAAATATCTGAATGTGTCTCTTCTGTAACCTTTGTACCTTCTAACTCCAACCAGTTTTGTCCTGTCTGTTCCTGGGCCCTTATAGAAATCCTCATAATTTTAGGATGCAACTAATCTAATGATGGCATTATTGCCAAGCGTCAATCAGAAAACATGTCCTGTGTAAAAATAAAATTGTAGGTAAATGACAAAAATATGATTTTCCAATTTTTTTAAATCTAATGAGAACAATAAAAACACATATGTATACCAGAACTAACTAGCAGTAAACAAACTCCACAACAGCAAAAAATATAAAACACATGAGAGGTATTATAAATAAACTCCGTTGTCTACATCCCAATGGGTCCCAGGCCCAGATGAATCTCCTCATCTGTGTCATATTCTTGCTTGTTTTCAAGTCTCCTCGACCACATCTGAAACACATTTTCCCTTTTATTGTTTGTTTTCAGGCACTTTTGTCCTCAAAACAAATATGTTGTAAAGAGGAATATTGGGACTTTGAAGCTCTTCGTTAACGGTCTGTCTTGTAAATGTTTCGGGAAGAATATATTTAGAAATCAATGTTCTGACACACAACAATTCAATTATTATAAGACAACTTGATTTTAAATTATTTTATTACAGGTTCTGTACATTGACAACATATTTTACTTTTTGTCCAAATACAGGTATTAAATTCGGTCTTTTTTTCCTTAATTGTCTATTAGTTTCTTGCTTATTTTCTCCCACCTGTCAATTCCATCCGCAACATATTTTCTCTTGTATTTCTACTTGTCTCCTCTGAAGTATATTTCTACAACTTTCATTCATTCATCTTTATCCCTTTTTTTCCTTACTGTCTTATAGGGGCAGCAGTCTCCACGACTGCCACGCAAATCACACTGCACCATACTGTGAGACTTTCTCTTGTTGTTGAGCCCACTGGAAGTTAAGTGGGTCGAGACAGTGCCATGGTCAGAGCACCTGAGTGGCAACCTGGCAGCTGGTGGATTCTAAAACCTTGTGGAACCAAGTCCCCTCCCATTAACACCGGGCCACCACTTTAAAGTCCTTATAATGTCCGCTCCAGTCATTAAAAATTCAGAACCCTCCTGAAATAAAATCCATCCACTATTGTTGTTGGGGTTTCTTTTGTCAAAAATGACACAAGACAAATTACCAAAAACTTGTCCACGGACAGTGGCTCATGCCAGGTGTGAAGGTGTAATAAAAGTAAACACTTTCTATTTATGTAAAGTCATAAATAGCCATGAGAACTTCCAAAATGTGATGATGATGAGAACTACATGTACAGTGACGTAGTGAGCCTGGAACAACAGAAGGGAAGTGTGGTTGCAGGAAACTCAGGGGATTTGGAGACGTTTAAAAACCCAACAACAGCATGTTTTGTTACATACTGCTCAGGTCTCACCAACGTCATTGGTCACGTTCTACCTGAACTTAAGCATAATATTTTTGCCCTGGCTGCAGCCATACAACTAGAGTTCAGATAAGGAGAAAGAAAAGTTATAAATGTGGCATACAGTGTGTATTCATGTTAAGACTGTTCAAACACGGAATATATTGAGCTTCGATTTTAATTCACAACATGGAATTTTCCTTTTATTCATTGCAATCATTCACTCATTCGTTCACACTAGCCATTGCCAGGTGGCAGAATATACCATTGGAATTTTTTTTTTAACAAAGTGTCACCTGTTTTAAAGCAGGTTTGCTGGCTGTCTTCTGTGGCAGAGTAAAGGTTCATGAGAGAAACCACATTTGACTCCACTAAATGCTAAATGTGTTTATAACGCTCAGTAATTGCATTGGAATATGACTTTTGCTCTTTAGCTTATGTCTCCATTACAGAGTCATCATGTAAATATATACAATAAAAGCCCCAATTTGCAGGCGTTAAAGATAGCCTTTGGAATATGCATTACCCCTGCAGTCCTTCGTTTAATTTTCTTTATAAAGATATACATGTGTTTACCTCACAGGAAAGTGATGGAGTTGACAAAAAGTTGAAACTCTGAAAAGATTTTAACTTGTACATGTGATATTCATTCTTAAGGTGTTTCAATATTTTCTTTTAGTAAGAAAATGTTTTTCCTTTTAAACAATAAAACTATCATCAACACTCTGAATTAATCACGAATGATTGTGGCGACAATAGTGGCCTGGTGCTTAAGGAGGTGAACTTGGGGTCGCAAGTCTTCAGGGTTTAATCCACCTGTAGGTGTTCTGGGTGTAGCACTGCCCTGACCCCTGGCTCACCCACAGGAAGTACTCACAGTATGGTGCAGTGTTATTTGAGTGGCAGTCATGGAGACTATTGCTCCAGTATTTCAAGTGGATGAATGAATGGATAACTGTGTAAATATAATACGTTGGCTGTATTTAATAGGTTTCGATGTTTTGGTTCCATAGTGTAACAGTTAACACGCCTGCATAGAGTCTTGGGTTAGATTCCCAGATTCCCCAAGATTGGCGGTTATAACAACTGCTTTTAACACAATATATCCTCAAAACTGGGCTCACTAAATCAGCACTTTCTTTCTTTTAAATGAAAATTCCCAGTCATCCAGGTCAAAGTCGTGGTTAAAGGATTTCGTTGGGCAACTGGACATTAAGTTTTTGGCAAGTATTTCAGCTCTTGTTTTCCCAAAAACTCAATATGAAGCTGCCTAACGAAACCCTTTAGCATTGGCTGTATCACGATTTTATTTGGTATGTTGATGATAGTTTAATGTCTTCAAATAAGACATAATAAGACAAATTGTTATAGCTTTATTTCACTGGGCATGTGAAAAGCAGTGGGTGTGTTATGAAAATGTGTATTGTTCACCTCTTTACATAGGTTTATTGTCCAGCAGCCACCCAAGTGTTGGTGCATTCACGCCTATTGGTCTTGACTCAATGGCAATTTCTATATAAATAACTGCCTCGCAGATAAATAAAATAACCAATCACTGAAACGTTATGTCGCAACTAAATTCAAGGTATTGACATAGAAATTCAATCATGTCCCTTAGATTTTTTTTCTGTTCACCGCGAGGTGTCCCCGCCCCGTCGTTTTTCTGTGTGATAGTTATGCAATTATTATAGGCTGATGAATCCAAGTCATTGCAACAACTGTCTTTATTGTGTTGGTGTGAGTGTATATGTGTTTGTGTGTGCGTGTTTGTGTGTGTGTCAGAGCAGCATGTCACTGCGCTCGGCGGAAGGATACAATAATCGATGCCATCGTTGTGCTGAGGCTTGTGCACAGTAAAAATGTCTGCCTAAGGGAAAGTCGTTTCTGATATATAGAGGATATTTTCTCCTGCCTTTGCTGTTTTTAACCCTTTTTTTTGCGATTTGGGGGGCATTTGGTCAGAAGGAGACCCTTCACCAGATCACCCTAGTTTGGATTTCACTCGACAAAAAGGTAAACTAGAAGTGAGGTTTTGTGAAAGGCTTACGGGGCAGTGAAATAAGTTGTGAGTTGAGAAAGAACAATTGAGCAGAGGAGCTGGAAACAGAGAATATGATGGATTTTCCTTTTTATTTTTCGCCAGCCTCGTAACGTCAAACCAATACGGTGTGTTTTATGTTAGAATAGTTCATTTTGGACTGATGTGTACATTGAATAAAACGCTGAAGCTGCCTGTTAGAGCAGACTGTTAGCAGCCTTTTCAATGCACATGAACTAATTTCTGCTGCTAACGTTAGCCAGGGGGCTGAATGCCGTTCTATTATCTTTGGTAACGTGGAAAAGCTGTCACAGAAATCACTGACATTGACACTGACAGTTTGAAGTCAGTGGGAGTCGTGTATGTCAACGTAGCAGCAGCAGCAGCATGCGGTGGTAACACAGTGTTACTGCTGCAGGTAAGGAGCGGGGCCGTGCGCTCCGACCACCGTCTTCATCTTCATCCTTAATAAGCAGACGGGTTGAAAAAAAATGTGCACATAACATAATGTTTGCAGTAGTTTTTGCTGGGATTTTTTTGATCAGACTGTCAGCCTGGGTGTGAAGCCGAGCCCAGAGCCAACTTTACTCCACACTGGTCTTTCTTTTTTGATTCTGCAGCCATAACAGTTCTCCACATGCAGGCTCTTCTTAATAAAGTCGGCAGCGCAGATGATACGATCTTCTCTCGTCCAGGTTTCTAGATCGACAGCATGAATCCCCAGCAGCGGATTGCCGCTCTCGGAACAGACAAGGAATTAAGTGACCTGCTGGATTTCAGTGCGGTAAGATGTCTTTTCGCCTCCCTAGACCCCAGCCTTAGATCTGAGATGATCTCACAGGATAAAGAGCATGGCTGCTTCATTAATGAGACCTAATAATGCGCCAACGATGGGCCAGTAATGACAAATCCGCTACCTCATTTGGTCAATGTATGTTTTTTAACCTCCCAACTTGTTTTACTCTTTATGATAAACAAATCAAACAGGCAATATATCCAAAAGTAAATAGTTTATTTCAGTTTCCTTGAAAACAAATTCAAGTGTGTTTTGATTTTGTCCATATATTCTCAAAATATGGGATCATTTTTAAAAAGTAGGTGAGAAATCAATATCTCTTAGGTGATAAGGCCATTATTACAATATCTTTCTTTGCTATTACATTGTTTGGTCATTTAATGTAATATCATGGTTAGTTAGATTTGACCTTCCATTTCTAGGGAAACAAAACCTTTTGTCACCATAACATTGAGCCAAACAAATAATTTTTTACAGCTCCCTCTGCAGGGGAGCCGGGGTTCAGTTCTTTAAGTCTTCAAGTCTCGTTATTGTTGTTTTGTTGTTTCTCTAATACATTCATTAATCCTAGTCCTCTTATCTGGGTCTCGAGGCAGCTGTCTCCATGACTGCCACCCAAATCACACTGCACCATATTGTAAACTTTCTGTTGACCTATTTATTTGGGTTGAAATGGTGTTATAGTCACACAAATAATAAAAAAAAAAATCAAATGTGTTAAATCTTGTGGTTCAATCTTTATTTTTACACCCTTGATTTGATATAACTGGCATTAACGTCGCAAATGTTTTCTGTTACTAAGTACATTTTTTTCTTCTTCTTCTTTTTTTTTTTAACAGATGTTTTCTCCACCTGTAAGTGGAGGAAAAACCAGGCCCACTACTCTTGGCAGCAGTCAGTTCACTACATCAGGTGAGATCCCATTCATTCGAAGGGAAACATCTGTTTTTTTTTTCATTTTCTCTGTAACAAATGAAAATCTTTCAACAATAATATTATTAATAACATTATTTTTTTTACTTTGTGTTTACCTTGCATTCTAAAAGGATCTATTCAGTGTCTTAACATTTTCTCTGTGCAGCAAATGCTAAAAGTGATGTAACTATGTGTTATGTGGTTTTAATGACATCCTTACTTACTTATTTGCATTCGCTTGTTCATGATGCATCTTTATTTAAAGGCCCGTGAAGAGACATTTATGCAAAATTTGACCAAACACAAACGTGGCTAGTATGTCCCTTCCTGTGGGGCTTGTTAGACCTACTCAGTGACTTCCACCTTTGTGTGGATGTGCTTTGGCTGGAGTTTTCGATAGAGCAAGTTTATCAAACTCAGTCACTCAAGGGGGCGTAAATTTAAAACCAGGCTCAGTTGGGGGTCAATTAGGATCAATGGTGCAGAATTGATGATTTTTTTAACTAGAAATAAAGAATTTTAACTGCAACAGATTTTTCCATAATTGAATTTTTATAAACATCAAGCAAAGTAAAATATTGTTGCACATAAAATATAGAATATGTCTTAAAATAAAAAAGTTAATTCCAAAAGAGAAAAATAAACAAAAAATGTAACCATTGCATTTAACCCATGGGTGTCAAACTCAATTTCATCATGGGCCAGAATTTAAAACTGGCATGAAGTCATGTCCAAAACTCAATATATATTAGAGAAAGAGAAATTAACAGTAGAGCTACATAATTTCCCTTCTTTCCAGATATTAAATATTGTTTTTTTTCATATGGAAACATTGAGTCTGGAGCCAAAGTTTGATGTTATCAATACATGAGTAACCAGATCAGAATGAATTCCCACATCAGTGGTATTTATTTCTTACTCTATCTCTTTGTAGTCTTTCCTGATAATTTTATTATCTAAATCTTTCTTATTTTTTTTGCTATGACAAAAAGCATGCATTATCAATATAACACATTCTTACAGTATATAAGTCTACATACTGGTGGGCCAACTCTAGTACACATTTGATTTTTATCTTGCCGGGTAGATATAATTACACTGTGGTCTAGATTTTGCCCCTGGGCCTGAGTTTGAACCCTGTGATTTAACTCATACATTACACATTAGTACATAACCTAAAACAACCATGGACATGAGAAGCTGTGATGGGCCCCAGAAAATAACATAACATGACGGGCAGCAGTCCATGAGTTGTCAATGTGTCCCTACACTTGATGCTTGTGTGCATTGTTCACATCTGGTGCTTGAACGCACCTGGAATTGTAGCTGAGACTTGTTGCTAAGATCTGGAAAAAAAAGGTACCCTGGTCATAGACACGTGTTGATATTATACCTAATTAATTGCCACTTAATTTGATCAAATGCACTAATCTTACATTTGGACTAATAGCATTTCCTTCTTGGCGTGTTATTAGTGTATTCAGTGTTTACAGAAGCAGAGTGGTTTGCGCTCTGTGCACTGGAGAGTGTTGGGAATAAATATGGAATGTGATTCTCGATGCCATGTCTGGCTGAGTTAACATAACACGTCACTCATTATTCTAGGCAGGGTTAATGTTCATCACCATATTTTTGTTTATTACTTTTACTTATAAGTGTAAGAGTACACATCTGTGCAACTCACAACAAGGTGTTTTGGTAGTCAAACAAGTAGACAAACAAACAGCAGTTTAGTTTGTAAGCCTTTAGATCTTGTGCAGGACTACAAACACTACTGGACATCAATCCAAAGCACATCCATTGTCTTATGTGGTACTAGAGAAGGTCAACAACCAAGCATTATGTTCCCTCAAAGCATGTTTTGTGTCCTTTACAAAGCCTTGTTGTTGTCAGTTATTGCTGAACGGAAAGACACATGTGGTGGGAGCTAAACAAAACACAGACCCAGAACTACTGAATGAAAAAGACTGGGAAAATAATGTTATGAATCCCAAGCAGTTAAGTCTTAAGGTTTAGTTTATTCCTGTCTTTCTTGAAATGAGAAAAAAAAATAATGATCAATATTGATCATAGAAAATGTGTTCTTTTTTTTGCATGAATCTTAATTGCATTGATGGTTTTGAAATGCATGACTTGACTGTACAGATAGAATTAATTTGTTTGGGAGTTAGGATGGAGGAAAAAAGAGGGACAAAGGCTGCAGAGGGTTAATAATAATAATAATACATTTAATTTCTTTAACCCATGCTGTTGTGTATTAATTGCAGGACAATTCTCAGGTGATAT
>JAFBJS010019635.1:0-38766 GCA_016785265.1 Paraplagusia blochii | reverse complement strand
TTACCTGTGTGTCGTCTGCTCTATTGTGGCACCCGTGAATTGTACAGGTATTCACGATTGTTTGCTTTTGTTCGGGGCGTGTTGATAAGTGGCGTGTTTACTCGAGTGTAAGGCTTGACCTACAATATGGCCGCCGGAGGGAATACCCGAGCGTGTGACGTCATATGAATACTAAGTATAGAGGCGTTCAAGCTGCTGACCTCTGGCTTTCATGAGCAAGAGGTCAGGGTGAACCACGAGGCAGAGATGGTGAAGGAGACATATTTGTTTTTTAAGCGGGGCGAAAGAGTCAAGAATGGTATAAAGTCCAGTGTTATAATGTGAGACCAGATCATCAGGGGTGGACAGACCATGGATGGTGATGTGTGTGTATGATGTTGCAGTCAGGGTCATGGGGTTGATTTTCTTTATATTCCTGTAAGAGATGAGGTGTGTTGCTTTACGGATAGAGAGAGTGAGTTTCACAGTGAAGGTGAGGAGGAAGTGATTCATTATGGGGAGTTCATCAGCTGTTAGGGCAAGGGGACTGATGCCAAAACAGCAGGCTAAAACCAGAATGTGTCCTTTGGTGTGACAAGAACGCTGGCAGCGTTTGGAGCCACAGGACGCCAGGCGAGGTTTAGGTCGGAACAGAGCAAGTACCAAACACAGGCAGTGGTGTCAGCAAAACAGATATTCCGTGGGAGAGGAATTTCACAGACAGTTTAGGTCACATAAGACCATAAAATAAGCCCAGAGCGCTAAAGTTTAGATTAAAACTTAAATGTTACCGATGATCAGTGTGGTGAGTGGGGTTCTCTGGACGAAGTCAGGCAGGAGTCAGAGTCACAACACTTTATTGCACACAAAAGCTCACGGGGCAGTCCCGTGTCTGTAACGTTTAGAGTCGCGTCTCTTTGACAGGCTGCTCCTCAGCAGCTGCAGTTTGTCACAGCTGATCTCTCTCCCTGTGGTCCCGGCTTCTCCTTATACAGGGAGAGATCTCATTAAAACAATTGCGCTCACCTGCGCCCTGTTCAGCGTCAGCCTCACCACTGGTCCACTCTCCCAGCCACAGCTGATCGCTAACCACTGCCCTGCCCTCACAATCACCAGTTGCAATAAGTCGTACAGGGTTACTGGCAAGCAGCGGCAGCTAGTCGTGCCACTCTCTGCCACTTACTCTGTCTTCTGGTTGATATTGTCAAGAATGGTTGAGGTCAGTATCCAAAAGTCATAACTGAGGGATCATAGTAGACGATTAATAAAGTTATATGAATGAAAAAATTTTCCATTTTTAAGCTGAAAACAGAAGAGATATGTGGGTGACAGGTTATTAGGACACATTGAGACATGTCCTTCATGCTGGGGAAAGGTGACGTGAAACGTGATAAAAAGCTGTGACATGCAAATGCAAAACTTTGAAGTTCGAGCGTGTGTTAAATAAATTAGTGATTTTGAGTAATATGGTTATTATAAGTTTAATCTAAAGAATAAAATATATTAAGATGTGATTCTTTTTTGATGATGAAAGGTTTTCACATATATGTTTGTTTCTGAACAGATTAAGAGAATAAGATGATGAAAAGAGGGGAAATGATCAAATGTTTGTTGTTTTATGATCATGACGGTTAAAATGATATAACAAGAAAATAATGTCATGATTATTTTTATGATTCGTAAAAAATAAATAAATAAATAAAATGATCAAATGAACATTGTTATTTAATGTGGTGATAGTTGTTTATCAGTATAATAGAAAATATTTGTGGAGCGTTTTCTTGAGTGGTAGCAGATTTTATTGACAAAAACAAGAGAAACAAAAAATCACTGGCAGAAAGACCAGGCAGGTGCAAAGGTTGACTTGGCAGAAACAGCATGAACAAAAGCAGGACTTCAAAAACTTGAGCAAGAGCAGGAACAAGAAACATCTAACCTGAAACATCCGAAGAAGAACCATCCAACCAGAAACACTGAACTGAGCACATGCAACAAACAATGATCCGACAAGACTGGGTAAAGGAGAGTGGCATATATACTGAGGGCACCAGGTGACACGAGTGAGACTAACAACAGAGACACAGGTGACTGTGATGATGCTGATTACCCAACACCAGACAACACCAGGGAAAGACACAGAGACAGACAGACCAAACAGATTACATTGGCTTAAGATTCCTTATGTTCTGCTTCCCTGATTAATAAAATCGTTTGAAGAAGTTGTAATTTCTAACTGAAGGAGATTTTTGTCAACACTTCCCTCTTCACAATTCGCACACATAAATAATAAGTTCTGGTTCATACAAGGTAAGTGGTCCATAAGTGGTAAATGGTCCAAGAGTTGGTGGTACGTTAAGACAAAGGACTGTCTTTTCTCTTTAAATACCCCAGTTACATGCCCCCCACACCGCTACAAAAGGTGTCCAAAACATTACTCCAGCAACCAACAAGTGCCAGGATCATGAGAGGTGAGCTGTCACGAAAGGGTGTGGTTGCATAGTGCACCAAGGTTACTTGGGCTACTCACTGAGGTGCGCTAGTGATGGCAGCGGGGCGGACACCCAGAGGGATGACAGTTAGAGGGCCGAGCGAGTCGCCTCACCCACCGAGGAGGGTCAAGAAGAAGCAAAGTGGGGAGCACAGGAGCGCTCCTCTCTCCCGCCGACTCCCCCCATTGCTCATCCGATATCTTGAATCTTATTAATCTTTTAAATACGAAAATATATAAGTAAATATCAAAGAAAATATAAACAGTGTAGAAAATGAGCGTCTCTCAGTCAGAAAAGCATGATTATGAAGATACATCAACTCTATGGTAAATACTATGTTTCTGTCCAATATATTGTTCCAAGTGCACTCTTTGTTGGCTTAAAGCAGTGACAAGCAGCCGTTGCTTATCCACTATTCAAAATCTCCTTAATCTGTTAAAACTAAATATCTCTAAATGAGGAATGACTCATTTGTGCAATAATCTTTTTTAAACTGTTTTCCCATCAACTTGTTGCAAATTTAAAAGTATTTTTAGAAAAAGTAACATTGTCGAAAATTGACATTTCTGTTACAAAAGCATGATTCTGAGAACACATCAGGTCAAGGGTAATTTCTATGTTTCTATCATATATTTGTGCCAGGTTTCAAAATGTGCTTGTTTGGCTGGGATATGAACAACTTCATCTGATTTAGACTTTAAAGGTTTATTTAATTTGAGCATCTGAGGCTCAAAAAAAAAAAAAAAAAAAAGAACCACATTAAAATCTATCAAACACGGTGTTTGTTACCACCAACTAATATTTTATCTTGTGAATATACTTTCATGTGCTGTGTTTGTTGAATTTATTAATTTAACAGGCATACAATCACTACATGGATCAATGCAGCCGGGACCAACGCCACCAAGACAAAGTATTGACAAGTATTCGTTGCTCCTTGGCTATCTTAAATATCAGGTATCTGTCAAAACTAAATATTTAAAAGTGAGGTGTGACCCATTTGTGCGAAAATTACTTTTAAGCTGTTTCCTCATTATTTTTTTGCAACTTAAAAAGTATTGTTAGAAAAAGTAACTAAAACCGTCATTGGGACAACACAACTGCTGAAGGGTTATTCTACGTTTCCTTTTGTGCCGTGTGTCAAAATGTGCTTCTTGGACTTTCAATGTTTTTTCTTTTTTTGTTCTTTTTTTGAAAGATTACAACTTTGACTGTATTTAACTGAAGTTGCAGAAATGGGCATCTGAGGCTGGTAAAAACATTAAACTAACCGCATAAAAATTCATTAATGCCGCTTGTTACACAAACGAATGTTTTATATTATATATAAGTATGTATTATATTATTCTCATCTGTAAAACCTTTAAGTGAGGTGTGACCCATTTGTGCGAAAATTACTTCTGAGCTGTTTTGTTATCACTTTAAAATTATTGTTAGAAAAAAAATTAACAGTGTCAAAAAAGTGTCTTTTGATCAGAGAAACATGATTCGGACAACACATAAGCTGAAGGATAATTCTATGTTTTTGTCTTTTATATTGTGCCAGGTGTAAAAATGTGCTTCTTATGTCGAGAAATTATCAACTTTGGCTGAGTTGGCTTTCAATTTTTTTTCTGATAGTTATTCTTGGAAAAGTTATACAAACATTAGTTTTGGTAACTAACCCTGTGCTTGATTGATTTATACGTGGTTAATTTCGTGGTTTTTACAGCCTCAGACGCTCATTTCTGACACTTTGGTTAATAAGACACCAAGCTGTAACTTTTCCAAAGATAATTATTAAGAAAAACATTGAACGTCAAATCAGCCAAAGATGATCATATCTTGGTCTAAGAAGCACATTTTGACACATGGCAAAATATAAAGAAAGAAACAAAGAAATACCCTTCAGCTGATGTGTTATCCAAATTGTACTTTTCTGTCTGAGACATATATTTTCAACGTTGTTACATTTTTGTAACAATACTTCTAGAATTGCAAAAAACGGTAAGAAAACAGCTTAAAGTATTAATTTTTTTTGCAAAAATGGGTCACACCTCACTTATTATATTATATATAGCCAGCAAAGAGTGCACTTGGGGCAGCAGTTGTCTTTGAGGCATTGGACCTGGTTGCACTGCTCCAAAGAGCTTTTGTATGCCTGATAAGTTAATAAATTTAGTAAGCACAGCGCACATCAGTATACACACAGCAATATAAAATATTAGTTTGTGGTAACACATACTGTCAAGTTTCCAGGGTTTTGAATGAAGTCTGCCCAAACTTGAAAAAGGCCTGAGCCATGACCAGGGTGAAGTAATCAACTCAGATATCATGAATCTTCAGATCTTGCTTTTAATTCAGTTTAAGACTCATTCATTAGGTTGAAAACCTTACAATACAGAAAAGAAAACAAATGCATTGTCGTCATGTATATGATTGAACAACCATTAAACAAACATTGTGTAACAACATATCACGCTAAGCTAACAGATGGTTGATGCCAACAGACACTACTAAACCCTTCACTGAAAACTCAAAAGCCAAACCATAACAGCCAATAAACAAACTCACCAGTAGCGTCCCTGAGAATGGCTTACGCTTCACATTTCCTTCTTTTTTTCAGCACTCACAGCTCTTAACATTACACCATCAAGCTGTGTTTCTCTGCCAAACACATTCACTATGAAAAAGGAAGCCCATCAACCTACTTCCCTTTATACAAGAACTTCAAAGTAAAGTTAGTTTTTTTTTTTTTTTTTTTTTCTTAAATTATCAGGCTGCTCTTCAAAATAAAAGTCTACAGGGTTTGGCAGCACACATACTGTGCTTGATTGATTTATACCTGGTTAGTTTCGTGGTTTAACAGCCTCAGACCCTAATTTCTGACACTTCGGTTAATAACACACGAAGCTGTAACCTTTCCAAAAAAAATCTGAAAAATCATTTTAAGTCAAAACCACCCAAAGTTGATCATATCTCGCCCTAAGAAGCACAATTTGACACCTGGCACAACATAAAAGACAGAAAAGAATTACCCCTTACTTGATGTGTTGTCCAAAACATGGTTTTCTCACTATGACATTCATATTTGACATTGTTACTTTTTTCTAATAAAACTTTTAAAATTGCAAAAAAAATATGAAAATAAAACAGCTTAAAACTGTTTTTCATAGAAATGGGTCAAACACCACTCAAAAATATTGAGGTTTTACAGATTAATGAGATTGAGGATGGTCGAGGTGAAATGGCTGCTTGTCTTGTTTTGTAATGCTTATTGAAGAATTTCCCTTTCACCTAATGATATGTCTGAATCATGCTTTCTGACTAAGATACTTTAATTTTCAACATTGTTACTTTTTTCTAACAATACTTTTAAAATTGTAAAAAAAAATGATGAAAAAAATCTAAAAAGTAATTTTCGCACAAATGGAAAAAACTAAACTCAAAAATATTAAGATTTTACAGATTCATGAGATTGCGGATAGTCGAGGAGCTATATTAGTTTGTGGTAGTTTAACAGAAGTGTTCAACACCTCTGTTAATAAGTACAATAGATTAAAATCTTTTCTGTTCAATAGTGCTCATAATGGCCTACAGATCCAGCCGTAGACCCTATGTGAGGCCTATGACCTTAGGTCCTAGATATGCTGTTGTAGGCTGAGGACATAGGGGGTACTGTGGCACATGTGGTGAAGAATTGGACATAATAAATAGAATAGTCAGCAATATTAGGGTGTGTGTATTAAATGTTGACAGGATGTGAAACAGGACATGATATTGTGCACTGGTGGAGAAGATAAGGCCGGCGGCCTGGACATGCAGTTAGAATAATAGCAAGAGGACGTGGCCAGGTCACTATGACCTGGCTCTGAAGAGACATCCTGTTGTTTTGGACAGGATTTGGCATGGGTTCATGGTTTCCAAGGAATGGTGAATGTTTTGGGAAATGATGTAAGCATGTTGATGTGAGTGTATAAAAAGAACATTTTTATTAGTTCGCCCGCCTGCCCGTCCTGGGTTAGGATCCCCTCCACTGTCGATCGGCCTAAGGTTTCTTCCTTTTTCCCTGTCTGGTTTTTTTTGGGAGTCGTTCCCTTATCCAGTTTGAGGCTCTATCTGTTCTGTACAGTGCCTGGAGATAACGGTTGTTATTATTTGGCACTTTAAATTAATAAAAGCTGAAGTTGACATGAGGTGCTCTCTCAGCCCATTGAAAGCCTCCTGACACTCTCTGGTCCAAGCAAAATGGGAAGGCTGCAACCCCTTCCCTTTCTTACTTTTTCCCATTAAGGAATGTAAAGGTCTCGCCAAGTGGGCAAAGTTCAGAACAAAACATCTATAGTATGACATAAATCCAATTACTTGCCGCAGCTCCCAATCATTCTTAGGCACAGGCCAATCCTGAAGTGCCTCGATCTTTTCCATATCCAACCTTACACCCTCAATTAACATGATATGACCTAAAAACCGGACCTCTGTTTACAACAGAAAATATTTGCTAGGTTTCAGTTTTAGCCCATGTTCTCTGACACGACTGAACACAAGGTCTAGTTCACTAGTCTACTCACAGTGACTGTCAACATCACTGGAGAACACCAACACATCATCCAGTTAAATCAACAAGACGTCGAAAGCCAGATCACCTAAAACAACCTCCATTAGCCTCTGAAATGTTGCAGGGGTATTGCAGAGGCCAAATGGCATTCTAGTCCACTGGAATAGGCCAAATGGTGTGGTGACGGCTGTTTTTTTCTTAATGTTCTTCATGAACGCCTACCTGGAAGTGGCCTGCTATCAAATCCAAGGAAGACAAGAGTCTTGCCCTCCCAAGTGCATCCAAAGACTCCTCCAACCTCGGCAAGGGGTAAGCTTACCCCTTGCTTACTCCTTACAGCTTGTTCTTTTTTGCGCAGGCCTGTGTGCACACAAAAGCACAGTCACAGGACTTTGAGTGTGTGACACTATTTAGCTTAAGATAATCACAACTGAATCGTACCAAGCTGTCTCGTTTAATGACAATCACAGAAGGCCCATGGGCTGCAGCTATCCTTAAGAACCCCTGCAACTAAGTCCTGCACCTGTCTCTGGAATGCTTGGAAGATGTGAGGTGGAATTCGCCAATGCCTCTGCTTAATTGGCCTTGCTTCCCTGGTCCGAATATGGTGAGAGACTGCAGTGGTGTACCCAAAATCACTGTCATGCTGAGAGAGCACATCCCTGTGTTTCCACAAAAGGCTGTCTAACTTTTGCAACTGATTTGGGGTGAGGCCCTGGACGTTTGCCTGTACCGGGACGAACAACCTATGCCCTTCTGTTACTGGAGCGTCAACGCAGTCAACCTTCCTAACATAGACGCCTCCATTCAGTTCTTCAACAGACACCACTGCCTTTTCTATGATAGCATCCGGTTAACTCAACTCAGCCACTCTGCTGTGAGAGTATCAAGGGTGAAACACTCTCCGAACACACTATTGGAAGGCGCAGGCTCACCCTCCCTGGTGAGGTTGACAACGATTAAAGCCTGCTGAAACAGAACCACCAAGAGGAACTTCACAGGCAGTCACGCCTCACCCTTAAGGTGTTGCCTCAAGAACTCAATCTTATCCTCCTCTGGAATCTTCCTAATCTTAAAAGATGATCGAATAGAGGCTATAGACTCCTCTACACAGGGTTCACCATGCGT
The DNA here is from genome assembly GCA_016785265.1 of Paraplagusia blochii. Classification (NCBI taxonomy): domain Eukaryota; kingdom Metazoa; phylum Chordata; class Actinopteri; order Pleuronectiformes; family Cynoglossidae; genus Paraplagusia; species Paraplagusia blochii. The sequence continues at coordinate 30,633 of JAFBJS010019635.1, read as the reverse complement.
TGTACTTCCGGTGAAATCGAAACACTTTCTCTCCCTTGGTATGTACAAGGGAGGCTACTGGGAGCTTAGTCTGCTGTCCAATAACTGTTTTTGCCATTGAAAAGGCCTCCCTCTGGTCTTGCCTGGAGGAGTGTGGCTTGTTCCCTAAGTCTGGCTGCCTTCTCAGCCACCTTTTTCTGCAAAGCTTCAAACAGTTCTTTCAAGTCCTCCATCTCAGTCATAATTATGCATAAACAGTAAGGCTGCAAGGAAATGATCCTGTTCCTGACGCCAAATTATAACTGGTGGAACAAACATCCGCTTAGTGGAGTTAAATAACACTTCTCTGGAAGGCTGGGTGGCAAGATCCCGGTGAATAAATTGGGTAGGGCTTTAGGATTTTTAAGCGTCTCGATAAAAACCCAAAGGTTAAAGTACAGGAGTCAGTAACTGTGTTTGTGTATGAAACTTACCCAGTATGTCCCCTAAACCACAATACTCTATCAGTGCAGGATGAGACACCCCCACTCCAAAGAAGGCACACAAATAATTCACAATATCTTCACAATGAACAGTATTAGAAATTTAGGTCTGTACATAATTTATCGATATACATATGGGAATTACATATTAAAGATTAACAATGTATTAGTCAAAGTTAAAGAGTTTAGTTAGGCAACTGAACATTCAGTTTTTTGGAAAACGTTTCACCTCCCATCCAAGAGGCTTCTTCAGTTCTAACTGTTAGTGGGGAGTAACAGAAGTTATATCCTGTGAGTGGGGATGAAGGGTGTTTCAAGTCCCTCCTGTTGGGTGGACCTGGGTCTATCTGTGAAGTGTGATACCAGTCCTAGACAGGGCTTCGACAGATTGAATATATTTCTTTCTTTTTTTAACATTTTTGAGATAGACATGCAAACTCTCATTCCCATCATCTTAAGGTAAGGTTGCCGCTAACTGTGGCAAAACAAATGGTCTATGAAAAACGCATTCAAATGCCGTCAAGCCTGTGCTTGAGTTCTTAGTTGTGTTCACTGTCAGTCGTACCATGTCTATGCATTGTGGCCATGGTTTCTTCATTTCCGTCACTGTTTTTGCTAGCAACTGTTAAATAGTGCCATTTTTCCTCTCTACCAATCCAGCACTTTGTGGATGATAGGCTGTGTGCAACTTGTGTGTAATACCATACGTAGTCATCAAACTCTACACATGCAGCTGTGAAGTGTGTTCCATTGTCTGAATAAATTATTTCCGGAAAACCAAATCTCGAAAACATTGCTGATCTTAGAACTTTACATGTAAATTCAGCCCTTGCAGTAGCTGTTGGATGAACTTCAGTCCATTTGCTGAATGCACATACAATGACTAAACAGTATTGCAGATTCTGACATTTGTTAAATTCAATGTAATCCATATGTAAATGTTTAAATGGTTCAGTAGGCACAGGGAATGCACCTTGTCTTGTTCTTACTGCACCCTGAGCATTATATTTTAAGCATGCTTGTCCAGCGATGATTGAAGAAACTGCCCAGGCCAATCAGCAGAAAACCTGTCATCATTAATCCGAATAGGTATACATCTTCGACATCCTCCACGGAAATCGCAGACAGGCATCCACTCCTCCACTTCTCCCAGGAGTCCAACGTGTAGCCGCCAGGGAACGTTCCTGGTCAGGGCAGGCGTGATCCCCTTTTTCCATTCTCATAGTTGAGAAAATTTTGTCAATTGCATTGAGAGACCAGCTGACCAGATCCATCATTTTGGTGTTCGAAGATGAGTGCAGAGAGAGGCTCCAAGATACTTAGACAAAGACAGTACAAGACATAGAGCAGTAGCAGGGCAGATAAGGGCAGGGAAGGAGCAAAGGAAAAAGCGTCCGCCTTCTTCGAGAGCCAGAAGAGAAGAAAACATGTTTTGCGTTGGGTGGTCTTGGGTGGTTGGAGTGTTACAATAAAGGGTGTTTCTGGTAAGTGGGTCTTTTTAACAGCAACACATTCAAGAGAGGCTTCTGTGTGTTGATTTGTTCACACAGGGCACTTGGTTTAACATATCTACCAGGAGCGCCTGCTCTACAATGAGTACTTTCTTGTCTGGAGATATAAATACCTGTGATATTAAACACTCTTGCAGCTTGGTGTAAACTACAGGATCGATGTTAAACATTCAAAAAGTTCCCATAGGCAACATTAAATAGATGGGTTTCTTAGTCTCACCTTAAAGGTAGAGTCTGAATCAGAATCCCTGTCATAAAGCCGTAGTTGATTCCACAGAAGAGGGGCTTGGTAGCTAAAGGCTCTACCACCTGTTCTGCTCTTAATAATTTTGGGAACTACCAATAGACCTGAATCTAATGATCTGAGAGGTCTGTTAGGTTTATTGGGGGAGATCAAGTCCTTGATGCAGGAAGGGGCCAGATTATTTAGGGCCCTGTAAATTAATAGTAGGACTTTGAATTCCATCCTACTTTTAATTGGGAGCCAGTGTAGGAAGGCTAAGATGGGAATTATGTGCTCCCATCGTTTGGTTCCAGTCAATATGTGGGCTGCTGCATTTTGGACCAGTTGCAGGTTAAGGACCTGAAAGAAAAAGAGAATTGCAGTAATCCAGCCTATAGGTTACATGGCATGGCATGGATTAGTTTTTCGGCATCCTTACATAACAGAATATTTCTAATTTCCCTTATATTATGTAAATTGTAAAAGGCAATTCTGCAAATTTGCTTAACATTTTCATCAAAATTTAAGCCATTATCCTGTTAGATTTCAGTGATTTTTCAATTTTGGGACTATAGGTTTTCACATTTGTTACCTCACATTTGGCCATACATATATACATCAAAGATCCTCTCTCCTTCCTTTCTTTTGCTTAACCCCCAGACAACCCCTGGTGTTTTCCAACAACACCTATGGCCTTTGTCTCCCTGAAATTTACATACACCCAAGTTGACTTCCATTCTCATGCAATCTTCTGGTGTTTTCATTAACATCTATGCGTAGACAATATCAATATGTGATTGATCACCAGGGACCCAACCCCTCTATTCCTATTGGGATCCACATATGATTGACACCCACAAAGTTGAGAAACCACTCCCCCCGTACAGGTATAAAATTGTAGGTTTGGATTACAAATTCAGAATAGCATTTACCAAAAGAAAGTTAATAACCAAGCGTTGTTAAGTTCTTTGATTTTGCTTTCTCCAGTCGCCTTCATTTACTCTGTTGTTTTGGACCAAACATTTTGTATTATTTGGGTGTCTTTTGATATTAAACACATTAACCACTCAACGGTGTCATTCACTTCTTCGCCTGGACCGCCTCTTCCATTTTTGGTGCTATGACCGTGGATCTGAAGAAACCTTGTACCGAGACCTGGCTCTTGACAGTAGAGCGGCAAGGTTGAATATTTCCATCCAGGTTCAATCCCTGGATCAACACTGGTGGAACAGTGTGTTTTTGCCCTAATACTATAACCTCGTTTTTTTTTTCTGCATTTAAAAGCAGAAAATTTTGTGTCATTCATGTCTGGATGTCTTTAAAACATGACTGAAGCGGAGGTACGTTGTTTAGGTCATCAGGCCTTGCAGATAAGTACAACTGGGTATCATCTGCATAGCAGTGGAAATCTATATTATGTTGTCTGATAATTTTGCCTAGGAAGCATATACAATGTAAAAAGAATTGGCCCAAGTATGGAGCCTTGTGGAACTCCACAATCAACTTTAGTGTGTACAGAGGAGTCCTCATTTATTTGAACAATTTGGAACCTATTTGTTAGATAAGATTTTAACCAAGCAAGTGCAGTTCCTTTGTTCCCAATCCAACCCTCCTAACCCTAACCCATGCTCTACCTATGTAGTAGGATCTTATGTTCAAGAGTGCCAATGCTGCACTGAGATCAAGTAGGACAAGCAGAGACACAAGTCTTTTTTCAGAGGCCATGAGAATATCATTCTTTACTCTTGACAATGCAGTCTCTGTGTTGTGGTGGATTCTAAATCCAGACAGATTTTTTTCAAATAGATCATTACTATGTAAATTATCACACAATTGTGCAACCACAACTTTCTCTAAGAATTTGGAGATAAATGGAAGGTTAGAAATTGGTCTGTAGTTTGATAGAACATTAACATCAAGGGTAGGTTTTTTAAGTAAGGGTTTAATTACTGCTACTTTGAAGGCCTGAGGAACATAACCACTTAGAAGTTAAATATTAATTTGATTTAATGTAACATTGCCGAGCTGTGGCAGAGAGTCTTTAAAGAGTGGGTATGGGGTCCAATTGACATGTAGTGGGTCTGGAAAAGGAAACCAGTGAGGTCAACTTTGGGAGGGTTATGGGACTAAATTCTTCTAGGGGGAAAACTAGAGCCACCACTGGTTTTAATATTTCTGGAGGTACATTGTCAGTTTGAATGGGGAGGTTAATTCTATCTCTGATCTCTATCTCTTTTTAATTTTATTATTAAAAAATGGTTAACGTTTCACTACTCAGAGATAGGGGGATAGATGGATTTATTGCTCTATGGTTCACTGTTAGTTTGGTGACGGTGCTGAACAGGAACCTGGGGTTGTTTTTATTAGTTTCAACTAGCTCTGTGTAATAAGTGCTCCTATGTCTGAGGGCTTTTCTATACATGTCAAAACTGTTCCTCCACATGACATAGTTATCGATAGATAACTTTATTCATCCCTGGAGGGAAATTGGGTAAAATCATCATTATGGGTAAAATTGGGTATTATTGGGTAAAATCAACATTATCATCATTATTTGTGGAACGCCATAACCTTTCTAATCTCCGTGTTTCGAACTTTAAGACCCAGGTTTGGGTATTGAACCATGGAGCTAATTTCTTATTAGAAATGGTCCTCTTTTTGAGAGGGGTGTTTAGCATTGTTTTTGGAGCCGAGTTTGTAACATCAACTTAATTATTAAACTGTGAGGTAGAAATAGTTTTACAATTTTCCTCTGAGGAACTGAGACATGACTTGAGGGCAGGTTGGAGCTGTTCTTTAAATTGTGTAACCAAACTGACAAACAGCGACTGTAGTAATATTGCTGATTTGGTTTTGTTACATTTCAAATGTTAACTTTGAAAGACAAAAGACAGTGGATTGAAATTCTGGATTTCAATTCCATACTCTAAGATAAGATGAAGCGTGTGGTTATTATGGTGGGTTGGTTTGTTGACCACTTGATTGAAGCCAAATATGTTGAGGAGTGATGAGAATGCTAAGCTAAGGTTACCGTTAGGAACATCTACATGAATATTAAAATCACCCACTATGATGATTTTATTGGAGCACAGAACAAACTCTGCTAGAAATTCTGGGAATTCACTTAGGAATTCTAAATATGGGGAGGGTGGACTATAAATAATGAGGGGATGGGGGATTGCATTTGTAGCTGGATCTAAAGAACTGAGAACAAGGTACTCAAATGATTTATAAATTCCTGTAGGCCAAGGGTTATGTGGTGTATTACGATGGAAAATTGCAGCGATCCCCCCACCTCTGCCTTGTCCTCTAGGGCTATGGGCATTTGAATGGGTGGGGGTGTGTTGCTTCACTAATTGTAACAAAATCATCTGATATAAGCCATGTCTCAGATAGAAAGCATGATCATTGATCAAATCATTTATTAAGGATTGATTTTTTATCATTTTATCTAATCATTGTGTTTGTCCCTGTTTCTGTTTTATGCATCGATGATTAAATGTTAATTTTAATGAGGTTAATATGATCTACCCCTCTTCTGTTTCTCCATACGAATTCATAATGGGAGCCCTAATTGTTGGTATAATGTTGATCTTAAATGGAAGTTCAACACTATCCGTTTGGGGTGATATGCCAGCAGGAAGCTGATTCGACGACAACTCTGTGTGCTCGTCTGGACTCTTTGGCATCATGTTGGTATTAAAATACCTAATATATTCCTGGAAATGAATTTAGCTCCTTCCAGGGTGGGATGTATGCCATTCCTCCACATCAGACCAAATCTGCCCCTAAAACTCTGCCAATTGTCTATGAAGCTCACCACTTTGACAGCAACCTGTTGAATGCTGTGAGTGGGGACAGTGCCATGCTCAGTGGACCTCAGTGGTAACTTGGCGGGGATTCGAACCGGGGGCCTTGCGGACCCAAGTCCGCTCCCTTAACCACTAGGCCACCACTGCCCTAGTGATGAAAAACAACACAGTCAAACAGAGAAAGACTTGACCATGATAAAATCCTACCATATGTTTTCATAATTGAACATCGTGCATTGAGTGCATGCCAAGGCCGGGGAGTGAGACGTGGAGGTGCAAATAGTGGTCATATTGTGAGTGGGCAAATACTGTAGGAGGATGAATGGGAATACTTAGCTTCAGGTTTTGTGTGGGGGGTGGAGCTATCCTCTCGTCAGATAAGAACCTGGTTGTTGGCTGTTGGTGTTAACCGATTGCCGTTGAGCGAAAGCCGTTCAAAATAAACGAAAATAAAGCTCAGATATGCTTTCAGAAAATATTTTGAGACCGCATTTCAACACCGAATGTTACCTGACTGGTGAAAACCTGGATATGTTGACGCTCTTTAGTCTCAGAATAAAAAAAAGAAAGACACAGAAGGCTCTGCAAAATAATAGTTTTAGTGTACATGCCGAATGTATTAAGAGATTATCATGAAATAGATTGCTTTAAAATATTTCACTATTAAATTGGAGTTGAGTAAAAACAATACATATGCTTTAAAAATTGGCCAGTTTTTCGAAGGACAATTTACAAACAAACCTGCCATATTAATGCAGCAGATGTCACCCACGACAGCGCGCAGGTGGCTGAGCCGTTATAGGTGCTATGGAAATGAAACATTATGTAGGCCTATTGTTTTGCATTACAATTGTAGCCTAAAATAGCAATAATGTCAGGTACAATACAGATTGGCACAGATATTTGATTGATATTGTAATTAATTAATGTTTCAATGTTAACTGTTCCAAAAGTTGTTTCCCATGGTCTGTGAATGCATGAGCGAGAGGTGGGGGAGCAGGAGTGTGTGAGCACGCCCGAAGTGAGAGTGGCAGAGACTCAGCAGGTCCGTGTTCCTGCATATTTGGCGTGGCCAACAGTGACCAAATACTTTAAGACTTTGCAATAAATGCGAAATTGTTAAGCAACGCCTCGACTGTAATTATACGTCCGGCTGGGCGATAACAATGGTTAAATAAGGCCTATACACAGGGTAAAGTAAAAGTAAATAAATAAATCCGGGGATTCCCAGGAAATAGCTTGTCTTTTCCTGGATATGATTTTTGTCATTTTCCGGAAAAGTATTAAACACTAGTCTGTAGTGATAGTAAGCAGCATTGACAGGAAAATATATAGAGGTGGAGGTTTGCAAAAGAGAGATAAGGTATGAAGGTCAGTTGTTGCAAGACTACATTTAAAAATTTTGACTAATTTGTTGTATCTTTTGTATTTGTTATATTTTATTGTATTTTTATGCTCTGGTAACATCCATTGCACTGTCTGTCCGTCCAGGGAGTGGCTCCCTCTCCTGTGGTTCTCCCTAAGGTTTCTACCGTTTTTTTTCCCTGTTAAAAGGGTTTTTTCCTCGGTAGTTTTTCCTTACCCGGGCTGAGGGTCTAAGGACAGAGGATGTTACCAACCCTGTAAAGCCCTATGTGACAAACTTGTTTTGTAAATGTGGGCTATATAAATAAAAATTGATTGATTGATTGATTGACTAAATATGTGTGTAAATGAAAGGGAGAACAGTGGTATGGTGAGCATACCAGGAGCGAGGTGGTTAAGGTACAGGAGTTAGGTATTAACTGTTTAGAGTAGCAGGGACTGTGGCAGAGAAGTGAAAATAGAGTGCAGGCAGCTCGAGAAAGTGTCAGGGTTGACATGTGATAGAAGGGTTAAGGGAAAAGTTTACAGGACAGTTGTGAGACATGCCATGATGTATGAATTGGAGCAGGCCAATTTTTCGTCTCCCATACCACAGTTGGTCCTAAAATTGGACACAGAGGCCCAGTCCAGAGAAGAAAAAAATTGATCTTTCATTCAAACTTAGATAAATGGCATGTAAAGTCATGCATAAAACTTAAAATTCTACATTTCTTATACCCTTTATGATTTAATCTACTGTGAAATCTATTATTGCAGTGAAAAGGCAGGAGTATAATATAAGATGATACAAATTAATTATTTTTATTTGGACAGGGTTGGCAGGCCGCATTTCCTAATGGTTAAGGAAGCGGACTTGGGTTCCCACTCACAGCTCCCCGGGCGCTCAAAGCTGCCCTATGTTTACTTTGGTGATGGGTTAAAGACAGGGGTCTCATTTTGTTGAGTGCAGAGGTATGGATCACAATGTCACAATGACAAGGAGTTTGCTTTCCTTCCTTAAAACCTCAAAGGGCTACAACCGGCCCCCGGGCCTTAGTTTGCCCATGCCTTGTTTAGAGACACTGGCAATGGAGAGAGGATAAACAGAATTAAGAATGAGGTCGTGATAATGTGATAATGTGAGACCATGACTGTAAGAAGTCAAAGATGGAGGCGGTAGAGTACTGCACCACTTCTCCCTATAGAGATAAAGACATTAAACCCGAACCATTGCCAATGTGCCATTGTCCGGGAAACCCACTTAATTGTTACAGTGTGAAACTCCAGGACACACCTGGGCCAAGTTCAAATCCCATTTAGAGTGCAACTTTTCCTCAAAAGGGAAAATATATACAGTTGTGTTCAAAATAATAGCAGTGTTGTTAAAAATGGGGGTAAAGCTCAAAATCCTTCTAATACTTTTATTTCCATTCACTGGGAACACTGCACATTATATTTTACATGAAAGCATCAAGATAAAAGTAGCAAAAATATTTGAATTAATTTACAGAAAATGAAGAAAAAGTGATTGTGGGCTTTCAAAAAAAAGCAGTGTTAGATTTTTCATTACAAACTCAAATATTTACCCAATGAACTGAAACAACATTAAGATTTAGCATTCCTGTGATTCACAAAACTAATATTTAGTTGCATAACCCCAGTTTTTGAGAACTGCTTTACATCTGTGTTGCATAGAGTCAACCAACTTCTGACACCTGGAAACAGGTATTTCATCCCAGGATGATTTGACAACCTTCCACAATTCCTCTGCATTTCTTGGTTTTGCCTCAGAAACAGCATTATGATAATTTCTATTAGATTAAGGTCTGGGGATTGGACTGGCCACTCCATAACCTTGTTTTTGTTGGTCTGGAACCAAGATGTTGCTCGCTTACTGGAGTGTTTGGGGTCATTGTCTTGTTGAAACACCCATTCAAGGGCATTTCCTCTTCAGCGTAAGGTAGCATGACCTCTTCAAGTGTTTGATGTAAGCAAATTGATCCATGATCCCTGGTATGCTATGAACAGGCCCGACACAACGGTAAGAGAAACAGCCCCATATCATGATGCTTGCACCACTATGATTCACGGTCTTCAGATTGTATTGAGTCTTGAATTCAGTGTTTGGGGGTCTTCTCACAAACTGTCTGCGCCCCTTAGACCCAAAAAGAATAATCTTGCTTTCATCAGTCCACAAAATGTTTCTCCATTTCCATTTAGGCCAGATGATATGGTCTCTGGTAAATTGTATCCTCTTCATCACATGTCTTTTTTTAACAGTGGGACTTTGCTGGGGCTTCTTGCTGATGGATCAGCCTCACACAGACGTCCTCTAATCGTCACAGTGCCCACAGGTAACTTCAGCTCATCTCTGATCTCCCTGGAGCTGATCATTGGCCGAGTCTTTGCCATTCTGGCTATTGTTCGATCCATTCGAATGGTTGTCTTCCTCTTTCTTCTTTCTACTCAACTCTCTGGTTTGGCTTTCCATTTCAATGCATTGCTGATCATTTTAGCTGAGCAGCCCATAATTTTCTGCACGTCTTCATATGTTTTCCCCTCTCGGATCAGCTTTTTAATTAAAGTACGCTGTTCTTCTTAACAGTGTCTTGCAAAACCCATCTTTCTCAGGTTTTCAAAGAAAATTGCATGTAAAACATGTGCTGGCTTTGTCTTTAAATAGGGGACACCTGAATGACACCCTATTCTTCACATAACGACTGATCACAGTGATTTAACTCCACACTGCTATTTTTTTTAACACACCCCTTTCACTTAATTATTCAACAACACAGACTCAGGAGCATTCATATCATGAATGTTGGGTCTGTTACCTACTGGTGAATTATTTGTGATGTATTATTAAGATTTCTACCAAAAACACTGATGAATCTGGTTAGTCATGTTGGACTGCTATTATTTTGAACACAACTGTATATATATATATATATATATATATGTATGTAATTTAATTACTTTAAGCCCTTATAAAGTAACCTCTTTCTAAGAATTCAATACAGATTTTTCAAGAGCTTTAAGTTTGTTTAGACTTGCCATTAAAGAAAATGACTTATAACACAGAATTGTGCAGGCATTATGTTTATCCGAGAAAAGAAAAAACTTATGCTTTGTTCACCATCATTCTTTTTGACAATAATCAGGTTTTCTTGTTCACAATGTTGACGATTGGTCTTCATTAAGTGACTTCCTCGCTTTTTTGTTTCGGCTTGTTCTTTGTAGCTTTGTTCTCTTTAGCTGTTGCTCCTTCAGTCTCTGCTCCTTTTTCTGTATATACATAGCCACATTGTCATAGCTCCTCTTGTGCAAATGCTGAAACCAGATCTTTGTCTTTGGAGATGCGGCTAAAAAAAAATAAAAAATACATTCAGCAGTCGGAGAGAAATCAAATGAAAACATGTTGGAAAAAAAACATCCATAATTAGTAATAAATTGTGTTACAATCTCCCTAGCATGTACAATACTTTTAAATGCATTTTTCCAAATAAATGGCCTTTTAAGTTGAGATCATGGGAGCAATTTGAATGGAAATATTAAGGATCATAATACGTTCTTTGCTTTTTTGGTTCTTGGTTATGGTACTGTGTAATCATTGCAGTAATTATGAAATGATTTATTTAAATTTTCCATTCAATCTATTAAAATGCAGAAATGTCAACACCTATTTTTACTATTTTTAGTTAGTTTAAAACTAAAATTCCTCTACATTTAACCCATAACCGAACAGTGTGTGGGGACGATTTCATGCTCAGGGTGCCTCACTATATTAATGTCCACGCAATTTGTACTAGGTTTAGTCTCTTTTTGCATGAAGACAACATGGCAAAGAGGTTATCAGGCTATGGCTTGTGCTCAGGCGTAACAGAATGACCTTCAGTACATCTACATTGTTGGGTTTTCTAATAGCAATGATCCATAGATTCTTCATGAGATTCAGGTCTGCTGGTTAGTTTAACGCAGTTACTCCAGCTAGATTATGAAATTAACATCTCCGTAAAGCTCATAACAGGAGAAAGCATGTAGTACCCTAAATTTGCAGCCATGTTGCCAATGGTTGCATTGACAAGATCAACAATTCCTCATTGACTAAAAACTTGACACTTATAAATTCAGTGGCTCTTCACTTTTCTAACAGAATCTGCAAACTTTATTTCCAAATGAAATGCACTATTGACTTTCCACTGATGAGGACAACTGAGCCACAGCCAAATTATTTTCCGTACTCTGTCCAATTGAGACTCCAGTTGAGTTGATGATGTCATTGTTACAAAAGTCTCAACTCAACTCAACCATATTTATTTAGGTTGCCAAATCATAGCAACAGCTATCTCAGGGCACTTTACACACAGACAATGACCCCCTGCCCTAATAGACCCTCGCACCGGCTGAGGAACAACTCCCGAAAACCCAGGCAGGAAAAAAGGAAGAAACCTCAGGGCGATCAACAGCGGAGGGGATCCTCACCCAGGACGGATAGGCAAAACAGTAGCAGCGTAACAGCAGCTAATTATTATACACTATAAATTAAACTAAGAAGTCCAATTATTAAGAAGTCCATTTTAGTCCAGAGAACTCTTTATTGTAGATTGGTGATGAGGTGGTCTGTCATTTGTAGACTATCAGTAGTTATAATCGATGCACAGTACCTCTGACATCTTGACCCAGCCTCAGTCGACTTCATGTGAAGTTTCTAGAAAATCTTGAATTAAGTTTGCTAGATAATCTTATTAAACCTGGTGTTACATGTGTTTCTCCTACTTATTAGGCAATAACTGTTGTGCTCTTTTATGTCAGCAAAGTCAGCAAACATCCTAATTATTGTGTCGTCTATTTTAAGTTTTTTTGAGACAATTAGCTGAGAAGGATGTCAAACCATACTTTTCTAATAATGGACTTATTTTTTACAAAATTCAATTTTTTTTAAACAAACTTTGGGATTTTATCCTCTTTGAACCACCATCCTTACAATTACAAAAAGAGCTTGTAATTTCTCCAATAATTAAGGTGAAATTCGGTTCGGCAGTCTCTGTTTGCACGCTCCATGACTTTGAGTATCGTGAAATCACTTTGCTCTCCCTCCCGGACGTTTTCACATCACTTCAAAACTGCCTGTTAATGGAACTTCTTCTCTTGAACCATAAAATGCAACATGCATGGAGAAACTCTTGAAGACCCAGCTCCTAATAAGCACCTCCTGTCCTATCACTCCCTTGTCCTCATCTACCAATAAACCTCCTCCAGCAATCACCTTTAGTATTTGTTTCTAAATCTAATGGTCTCCTAAGTAACCTAATTGTAAATATTCATCTTGTCACTCTGGATAAGAACATGATTTATTTTGATTACTGCGTTCCTCTAGGGGATAACTTAGTGAAAATATAAATCTAACAATACAATTGTTAATAAACAATACAAGTAAAAATAGTTTGAGGCGGTGGTGTTTCTGAAAAAAAATATATATATTTTGAGCAGACCAGAGTGTTATGTAAGTAGTTAAATAATTTGGTATTTTTCCACTTAAGCATACGATGCCTCTATGTGGTTTTTACATACAGTACTATCAAAACCAAATAGAGAGTAAATAAGCAGGAGGGTGAATGTGGAAGATGGAGGTACATGAAAAATTAATAAGAATATTTTATTTATATCAAATTCTTGAAAACCTTGAATAATAATAATAATAATAATAATAATAATAAACAGTAGGTCATATTAACAATTAGTATTTGTAATGACTTACTTTCAAGAGTCTCCCAGAATGGATTACAAGCTTCTGATATTCTACTGACTCCTGGGTTCTGAGCATCACACTAGGTTGAACAATATAGAAATAAGTTACCGTGAGGAAAAGAAAGCAACAATCACAGTGTATAATACAACAATTTACCTGCCACGCTCCATCCTTATGAATATAAACTTTAAATTTTGTATCACTGCCGTCCATCATTACCCAGAGTTTTCCCTCTGGGTCAAAAGTAATGTCCAAGGGGCACTGTGGCAGGGTAAGGCAACTGTGTGGTACAAGCTTGTCTTTACCTGTCAGCTGGAGGGTAAGAAACTTGATTGTGGGTACTCTGCCGGCGACAAAAAAATATATTATGTTCTCAAATAAACTGACCATTGTTTCCTGCGGGTCACAACAAAATATTTTTTCTTTGGTCGTCTTCCATCATTCTTCATCAGGTCATAGTCAACAGAAAAGCTGTCTGCACCCGACTTCAAAATACAGTTGTGTTCAAAATAATAGCAGTGTTGTTAAAAATGGGGGTAAAGCTCAAAATCCTTCTAATATTTTTATTTCCATTCACTGGGAACACTGCACATTATATTTTACACGAAAGCATCAAGATAAAAGTAGCAATATTTGAATTAATTTACAGAAAATTAAGAAAAAGTGATTGTGGGCTTTCAAAAAAATAGCAGTGTTAGATTTTTCATTACAAACTCAAATATTTACCCAATGAACTGAAACAACATTAAGATTTAGCATTCCTGTGATTCACAAAACTAATATTTAGTTGCATAACCACAGTTTTTGAGAACTGCTTCACATCGGTGTTGCATAGAGCAGGGATTCTTAACCTTTTTGTCACCGAGGCCCAATTTTTTCAGTGTCGAGTGACCTGGGGCCCTTAATAATGGCAGTTTAAAATATTCAGGTCCCTCTAGGGGGCGAATGCGGCCCAACTTTGGGCCGGGGCCCAATGGTTCAGAATTCCTGGTATAGAGTCAACCAACTTCTGACACCTGGAAACAGGTATTCCATCCCAGGATGATTTGACAGCCCTCCACAATTCCTCTGCATTTCTTGGTTTTGCCTCAGAAACAGCATTTTTGATGTCACACCACAAGTTCTCTATTGGATTAAGGTCCGGGGATTGGGCTGTCCACTCCATAACCTTGATTTTGTTGGTCTGGAACCAAGATGTTGCTCGCTTACTGGTGTTTTTGGGGTCATTGTCTTGTTGAAACACCCATTTCCTCTTCAGCGTAAGGTAGCATGACCTCTTCAAGTATTTTGATGTAAGCAAATTGATCCATGATCCCTGGTATGCTATGAACAGGCCCGACACAACGGTAAGAGAAACAGCCCCATATCATGATGCTTGCACCACCATGCTTCACGGTCTTCAGAGTGTACTGAGTCTTGAATTCAGTGTTTGGGAGTCTTCTCACAAACTGTCTGTGGCCCTTGGACCCAAAAAGAATAATCTTGCTTTCATCAGTCCACAAAATGTTTCTCCATTTCTCTTTAGGCCAGTCGATATGGTCTTTGGCAAATTGTATCCTCTTCATCACATGTCTTTTTTTAACAATGGGACCTTGCGGAGGCTTCTTGATAATAGATCAGCCTCACACAGACGTCTTCTAATCGTCACAGTACTCACAGGCAACTTCAGCTCATCTCTGATCTCCGTGGAGCTGATCATTGGCCAAGTCTTTGCCATTCTGGCTATTGCTCGATCCATTCAAATGGTTGTCATCCTCTTTCTTCCCCGACTCTCTGGTTTGGCTTTCCATTTCAATGCATTGCTGATCATTTTAGCTGAGCAGCCCATAATTTTCTGCACGTCTTCATATGTTTTCCCCGCTCAGATCAACTTTTTAATTAAATTACACTGTTCTTCTGAACAGTGTCTGGCACGACCCATCTTTCTCAGGTTTTCAAAGAAAATTACATGTAAAACATGTGCTGGCTTCGTCTTTTAATAGGGGACACCTGAATGACACCTGTTTCTTCACATAACGACTGATCACAGTGATTGATCTCCACACTGTTGTTTTTTTTAACACACCCCTTTCACTTAATTATTCAACAACACAGACTCGGGAGCATTCATATCATGAATTTTGGGTCTGTTGAGTTTCTCTGACTCTACTACACCTACTGGTGAATTATTTGTGATGTATTATTAAGATTTCTACCAAAAACACTGGTGAATCTGGTTAGTCATGTTGGACTGCTATTATTTTGAACACAACTGTAAGTACCAGTTGATAAGCTTTACCTGTGGTTATGGCTGCCATTTATTTTAAATACTGTATCCTTAATTATTGCATATCCTTAATTATTGCATATTAACACGCCTATCCAAATTTCACAGCATGTTACAGCTACTATTACAATTCTATTAATATTTAACACAATTTTAACTTAAACTAATAGTGTGGAAATAATTATTTGTGCTGTTTATGCAAAAATGCAGATTTACTTCAGGAAATGCATGTGGAAAAGTATACGACTCACCTTGCACACAGCACACCCACGTGACAGCCATCTGGGGAGACGATAATACGACACACTGTCGGCTTTTGGAAAATTAGTTAAAGAGGAAGTGAATCAATGGGGTATATTGTTCCTATCACAATTGGCTACAACATTTATAAAACTTTAACATTGACCTTATTAGAAATGTTATTAATTGCAATATTAATATACATTTTCCTGACTGTGGAAAAAATAAAGGCTTTTTTCTAGGGATGGCCAATATATCGGTCCACCAATATTATCAGGCCAATATCAGCAACTCTTTTAAATATTGGAGCATATCTGTATCGTATTTTTCACTGATACTCATAATCCCATGCTACAAAGCCACTGTCTCGGCAAATACGCTGGACTTCCTCATGGGGTACTGAGTGAGAACTACTGACACTTTGATGTGATTAATGATGTCATCTTAAAGGGACAACAACAATGATCAATGCCACTGTTAATGTCTGTGGTCTGGAGTATTTTTTGTGGATAGAAAGCTGTAATCCTTAAGCTGTCCAGGTGATCTACATCTGTCCCTTACTTTAGTCCAACAAGATCCGCCTTTAGTTTTACAAAGTGTGTCCCAGTCTGTCTGAAAAGCGCGGTGCAACTGTCCCGTGGTCTGAAGCAAACCTTTAAGCTCCGGTGTTGGTTGTCCTTTAATTAGTATCTCCTGCTTCTATTGGAAGTCCAGTTTAGCGAATTCTTTCAGTTTAGAGATGTAATCCTCCATTTTTAAATAAGACCACTGTGAGGGCGGGGCAGTGGTTAGCGATCAGCTGCGGCTGGGAGAGCGGACCAGTGGTGAGGCTGGCGCTGTACTGCCCCTCTGTTCAGCCGTGCCGAGGATTTCCCACTGGAACAGGCGCGTGACAGCACTTTACGCGACGTGTTGGACCGGGTGGCCAAAATTCATGGCCAGTTGGTCCAGCCCGGCGCTACATTGTCATTTCCCTATTTTACAATAATCAGGGACATACTCTACAGAGTGTGTCAGACGCGTGACGGCAGCGAGTGTGCTCAGCTGTTAGTGCCGGGGAGTCACCAGCAGGTGATTCTCACATCGGCTCATCATCACCCGATGGCTGGGCATATGGGCTGCCAGAAAACATTAGGCCGCATCACGGAACGATTTTACTGGCCAGGCATTCAAGGAGATGTGTGCCGCTTTTGCGCGTCATGCCCTGAGTGCCAGAGGGTAAACCCGCCCGCCACACCGCGTGCCCCACTGTGGCTATTGCCGCTGATGGAGGTCCCGGTTTAACGTATTGGAATGGATCTAATCGGGCCATTCCATCGCAGTGCACACGGGTACCGGTTCGTTCTGGTAGTGATAGACTACGCCACAAGATATCCGGAAGCTGTGGCGCTGCGTAACATCTCTGTAAAGAGAGTTCAATACGTTCTGGACCTTAGAGCAAAACTACACTCACTCGGGCAGGAATCACGGGTTAATTTGCTCAGGGCTCAGGAACGTCAGCGGCGCCTGTATGACAGGGGAGCTAAGCTGCGGCACTTTGCACCAGGAGACAAAGTCCTGGTGCTGCTCCCCATCTTCAGCATCCAAGCTGCTCGCTAAGTGGCAGGGACCCTTTGTGGTCACACGTAGAGTGGGTGATGTTGATTATGAGGTGGAGCGGTCTGACAGGAGAGGAGACACTCAGATTTATCATTTAAATCTGTTAAAGGGGTGGGTGGAGCCAGAAGCGGTCGCTCTGGTGTCGACAGTGAAGGAGGAGGATGACCTCGGTCCAGTAGTGGGGGCTCCTGGTCCGAGCTCTCTTCTCTGTGACAAATCTCTCACGTCGGCCCAGAGAGCAGAAGTGGAAGGGCTCTAGCAGCAATTTTCTGACGTGTTCTCCTTTCTTCGACTATGAGGTGGAGCGCTCTGACAGGAGAGGAGACACTCAGATTTATCATTTAAATCTGTTAAGGGGGTGGGTGGAGCCAGAAGCGGTCGCTCTGGTGTCGACAGTGAAGGAGGAGGATGACCTCGGTCCAGTAGTGGGGGCTCCTGGTCCGAGCTCTCTTCTCTGTGACAAATCTCTCACGCGGCCCAGAGAGCAGAAGTGGAAGGGCTCCAGCAGCAATTTTCTGACGTGTTCTCCTTTCTTCCAGGACGCACCACTCTCATACAACATCACATAGAAACACCGCTTGGTCTTCCGACGCACAAACGTAAAGTGGTGCAGACGGACTTAAAACAAATGCTGGAGATGGGAGTGATTGAAGAGTCACACAGCGCCTGGAGCAGCCCCGTAGTTCTAGTGGGTAAGAAAGACGGGTCTGAACTCTTGGATCGGCTTGGCACAGCTCAATTTTTTTCGACACTGGATTTAACCAAAGGTTACTGGCAGATTCCCTTATCGCCAGGAGAAAACGGCCTTCTCCACTCTGTACGGTTTGTACCAATTTGTTACACTTCCATTCGGGTTGTTTGGTGCCCCGGCCACCTTCCAACGCCTCATGGACAGGGTGCTTCGCCCACATGCTGCCTACACTGCTGCGTATTTGGATGATGTCATCATCCATAGTGGCAGCTGGGCGAAACACACGCGGCACGTAACAGCGGTGTTACGGTCCTTGAGGCAGGCGGGGCTCACGGCCAACCCAGGTAAGTGTGCAGTTGGACGGAGGGAGGTACGGTATCTGGGACACTGCGGGGTCAGGTGCGTCCACAGCTGGACAGGATGCTGGCGATCGCATCCTGCGCTTGTAAATGTGGGCTATATAAATAAAGATTGATTGATTGATAACTTATATTAAAGTAGTGTGTTTATGTTGTACACAGTTATTTATAGAATGCCTTTAATCTGGTATCACACTAATTCAAGAGTCAACCGATACCGATACATCCACATTGGGAATGACGTGTTTGGGCAATATCGGTTAATATCGGTATCGGTAAATGTTAATATCGGACATCCCTACTTTTTTTTTTTTACAATACAGATTTCTTGTTTACCTCAAATGCTGCACAAAAAAAATCATAGGACTGTTTCAGACATACCGATACCGTATATCGGTTAATATTGGTATCAGTAAATGTTAATATTGGACATCCGTACTTTTTTTCCTTTCTTTCTCATGAAAATATGAAACCCCACCAAAAAATACTAGGGTGCAAGTTTAACCACACTTGGAACTAAAATCTTAAAATATATTTAACATTGAAATTATGTCCCATTTTCATTATGCTTCAGTTTAAAGTATATATAGTATAGTATAGTAAGTATAATACAGTCAGTCCTTAGTAATTAACAGCAGGGTTACCTTATTTTTGTTCAAGTCAAAGTTTTCCATCTCCATAGAAATATTGAGGTCACAGCTCTGCAGCCTACATCCAGACTCAATATCCCACAGTTTCACAGTCCCATCCTGATACAGAATGCAGAATATGGTCCAAATAAGTTGATGAATGAATGACATTAACCTGTCTAAAGCTAAACTCTTAGTTATCCCTTCCCATCATTCAATTAATCATAATATTGATGTAAAAATAGCCTCTACCACTATTGTTCCTATCAAGATTGAAAAGAATCTGGGTGTCGTCATTGGTGACCAGTTATCCTTTTCAAAACATCACCTCTGTCTATGGATTTTGTTGCACTGAAATTTAAAAAAACATATAAAAAAACTGACCAATCCTGACCTTACTATTATTCCAGGCAATGATAATATTCTGCTTACACTTTTTTTTTTCATATGTTACGTCGTATAGCAGCTAGCATGCCTGCCTCCCAGAGTGCTGGGAGTCCTGATTCACAGACAAACCACAACATTGGCACTTGTCAGGGGCAGCCTATTAACAGTGCTGCTGTTAACACAGTTATTTATCAAATAGGCTTCTTCAGTTCTTGAATTCTTCGGAATTGAAGGATGAGATGTGATCTGTCTTCAAGAAACCTACTATGTCCAGTTGCTCTCGAAGTTACTCATTTTTGGATTGAATAACCTGGATGACTAAGCATCTACACAGAAAAGACCTTTTGGAAGTTGCCTAGGTGCGAACCAATGTTGGGCAAGTTAATTTAAAAAGTAAGTTACTACTTTACTAGTTACTGCTCTGAAAGTAAATAATTACAGTACTAGTTACACAATCGTTAAAATAACTAATAACAAGTTACTTTACTTTAAAAACATATTTAAAAAGTTTTGTGTTGTGTTCTGTAGCAACTATCATAGTGAAATGTAATGGTACAATAAAAATAAGAAGATGTTTAGATATTTTGAGTCATATTTATTGTAACCTCAACTGCCATTACCCCACGTGCCGTCTTGCTTGTGGGTGTTGCTGTACCGTTTCCTGTATTTTTCCTGTTACTGCATCTTGTTTTTAGAATAGCATAATTGTTTGTAAAGCTCCTTGAGATAACAAGTTTGTTATGATTTGGCACTATGAACAAATAAAAGGAGAATTGAAGGTTCATCCAAGTCTGACTGGTCTGTCACAGCAACATTATACTGTTTTAGGTGTTTAGCTTAATGTGCCTTATGTATGGAAATAGGTATATCAGATATATTAGTTCATTATTATTGTGCCCAATAATATGGTGTGCCTTATGAAATATATGGTAAATTTAGAACTGTTTGAGTTGGCAGAAGTCACTGCAGCCAATTTGGTTTTCTTTAATTGTGTGATCCAGCACACAACAATCAGACTTCTTTTTTCCCCAGAGTACAGTAGCGTTATAAATTCCAACTTACTGCTGATCCGGACAGCAGACATTGATAATCAGGGACAGATAATGCAGTGACAAACCTGTAAGAGGCAAAAATGCTGACAAGATTAAACTTTCTCAAATGCTTTAAAAAAAACTAAGTAATAATGGTTCAGTGTAATTTGTGATCAAAATAAACTGATCAAAATCGTAAGAAAGTTAAGAAATTGCAAGAATTTGCATTTTGCACTGTTGTATCCTAAGAAGGTTCTAATAGAGTTTCAAAATGCAAAACAGGAAATGGGAACAAGAGACCAAATGTTTTGAGCAGGCAATTTATTGAAAAGAACAATTTAACTGAAATGGGCTGTTCATCAGCAAAAATTTTAGGACCACATCCTTTAAAAGCCCAAATCTGGGCAAAAATTTTGATTCCATGTCATTTTCTGTCAATTAATCACACTGTCAAGACCTCTTGATGGGAAGCAAAAAAACTCACTGCCTATGAATGTGGCAGGATTGTTGAGGTGCATAGGCAAGGCCTCTCACAGCGTGCCATCGCTGCTGAGGTTGGACGCAGCAAGACAGCCATTTTCCATTTCTTACCTCGGGACCTTTTATGGAACAAAAACATCAAGTGATAGACCCCCAAAAAAATCTCACCGGCACTGAGCCGCAGGATCCGAATGGCTGTCCGTCAAGACACAGGACGATCCTCATCCCAAATTAAGGCCATTACTGGTGCTGACTGCAGCCCAATAACCATCAGACGGCATCTGCAAAGGAACGGCATCAAAAACGTCTTCAAAGGCCACATCTCCTTCAACGCCACATAATTGCCTGTTTGGCCTTTGCAAGGCAGCACCAAAAATGGGGCGTTCAAAGTTGGAAGAAAGTTTTATTCTCCGATGAGAAAAAATTTTACCTTGATCCTGATGCCGTCCAACACTACTGGCATGACAAGGAGATGCCACCTGAGATTTTTTCAACACTGCACACCAGAGGGCAGCAGCTGGCTACGTGAAGATGTTGCAGTGGGCATCCCTCATGACTGAGGGCCCTCATCTGTGTTGTGATAACTGTTTCAGCAGGACAATGCTGCAATTCACAATGCTCTTCTGACAAAGGATTTTTTTTTTCAGGTCAATATCATCACTCTTTTGGATCATCCTGCATGTTCCCCTGATCTGATGGGATGGATGGCAAGGGAAGTTTACAAAAATGGACATCAGTTCCCGACAGTGGATGCCCTTCGTGAAGCCATTTTCACCACTTGGGGCAACATTCCTACAGGCCTTTTGGAAACACTCGCATCAAGCATGCCAACATGAATTATTGAAGTGATCAACAATAATGCTGGAGCTACTCATTACTAAGTCTGTTTTTGAGACTTTAATTTCTGTTTTAGGGTTTCTTTTGATCTGATCTTTTGATCAGCTGATGAACAGCCTATTTCAGTTATTAATATATTATATTATTAATATTCAGTTAATTGTTCTTTTCAATAAATTGCCTGCTCAAAACATTTGGTCTCTTGTTCCCATTTCCTCTTTTTGCATTTTGAAACTCTACTTAGAACCTTCTTAAGATACAACAGTGCAAAATGCAAATTCTTGCAATTTCTTAACTGGTCTTAAGATTTTAATCAGGAGTGTATTCTTCAAAGTTTATGTACTTACTGATTATGTCCTAAACAAAAAGACTGGATGTTGTAAGGAGACTTGCGATGACTCACTCTGATCTTCCCTTCACAATCAGCTGTGATAATGTAATTATCATCCAATGACAATGTCTGTGGAAAAACAAAAACAATACAACTGCAGCATTCTGTTTTGGCATTCTTTATGGGTGGGGGGATAGAGATAGAGAGAGATAGATAGAGATCATCTGCAGATTAGTATTTCTTACAATACTTAGCAGCATGGACAACTGTCCCATCTTCAGTTCACCCCCCCTTTGCGGCTCTGCCACAGAGAAGGAGTACACGTCTCCTGATTTGTCAGCCACCAACAGCTCGTCTTCGGCATTAGTGAACACAAGAGTAGTGCACCGCCTCACAACAAACCTAAGAAGGTCACAAAAACCTATGAGTAAGATAAAACCAGTGGCAGACCAGGACAAATGGGCTTAATTTTACATGTAAATACAGTGATATTGCTGCTAGTTCTTCAAGGTAAAAGAGTTCAGTTAGGCAACTGGACATTCAGTTTTTTGGAAAATGTTTCGCCTCTCATCCAAGAGGCTTCTTCAGTAACAGAAGTTATATCCTGTGAGTGAGGAGGAAGCGGTGTTTCAAGTCCCTCCTGTTGGGTGGACCTGGGGATACCTGTGAAGTGTGAAACCAGTCGTTGGGTGGGTATTGATGGGTTGTTACAGTCATTGTCGCAGTGGTTTTGGTCACACAGCTCGTTAATATGCGAAACTGGTTGATGAGAGTGGAGTCCTTTGGGTATTGTTCCCAAAAGGGCTTTGTAGGTGGGTGAGAGGTTGTGTGAGGTTGTGGATGGTTTTTCCAGGTTGACAAAAATGGCTTCTTTAACGCCTCTCTCAGTTTGTGGTTTGCCTTTAAGTGTAAATGAACGGCTGAGTCCTGACCTGAGGTGTTAGCCCTTCTATGTTGGGCCATGTGTCTGTGTCACATATTGCCTGTAGCATATTTGCCAATCTTAGTGTTCTCTGGCAAATGCTAAACATTCTGCACTGTGTTGGACTGTAAGCAAAGTTTCTGGTGGAAACCTGTAAAGTATTTCCATCATCTTGTTACTATAATTCATTTGTTTGCTACTGTAATTCATTTGTTCTGCTCTTGTCGCCTCCCTTACTCACTCCCCCACACATCTTTCTTCTATCTCTCACCTCGATCCGGGGTTTGAGTATCTTATTTTGGTCATCGTACATAACAAGTGTTGCAATGACAATAAAACTTCCTTGAATCCTTGAAGTAAGACCCTCACCTGTGGCCTTTGTGCCCTCATACCACCCTCATGGAGTCTGTTTCTGATTGTTTGAGAAGACACATGCAGATTTGTGGCCTGCTGGAGCTCATTTTGCAGGGCTCTGGCAGTGCTCCTCCTGTTAATCCTTGCACAAAGGAGGAGGTTGCAGTATTTATGCTGGGTTGTTGCTCTCCTTCATGTCCTGATGTACTGGCCTAGAACCCGGTAGTACATTACATCCATGCTCTAGACACTACGCTGACAGTCACACCTATCTTCTTGCTACAGCTCCTTGATGTGTCAACCTGGATTAGCTGCACTACCTAAGCCACTTGTGATGGTTGTAGACTGCATATCACTTTCACAACGAGAACGAAAGCACCGCAGGCATTCAAAAGTGACCAAAACATCAGCCAAAGAGCATCGGAACTAAGAGGTGGTCTGTAGTCATCACCTGCAAAACCACTACTTTGTTGGGTGTGTCTTGCCAATTGGCAATAATTTCCACCTGTTGTGCGGTCTTCCATTTACACTACAGAATGTGAAATTTATTGTCAATTAGCATTGCTTCCTAAGTGGACAGTTTGATTTCACAGGAGTGTGGTTGACTTGGAGTTACATTGTGTTGTTGTTGTTTTTTTTTGCAGTATATATGTACAGTGCTTTGAAAATTTTTCTTTTTATTGTACTTCCTTTTTGTCACCTTATAAGCCTATATGGAGATTTTGAGTCATTGAGATTAATAGTAAAAAAAGGAATGGAAATATTCAAAGAAAGAGCAATCTAAAATGTGTACTGTGAATTCATGTTTAACACATTGCAGCACTGGCTACAATCGTTCTTAAGTCTTTTGCAGCCTTCAACAAGTCTGATGTGACCAGTCGTTTTGGCTGTGTACACTCTCTCCTTGGTGATAGACATAAAGACAGTAATAAGGCTTGCAGTAAGCTTTGTTTTCTCAAACAATGTATATTTCTTTGTATAACAATGTATATCTTTATTCACTTTCCAAACTTACTCAGGTTGATTTACTTTTTTCATTTTCATTCAGCAACATCAACACACATATTATAACAGTAAAGTAAACTAAGAGTAAATTCCTTTTTTTGTCATTGTGACATTGTGATTCACACCACAGCGCACAACGGACTTTGGCCTCTGCATTTAACCCATCATCAAAGTGAGCAGTGGGCAGCTAATGAGCGCCCGGGGAGCAGAGAGTGGGGACGATACCATGCTCAGGGCACCTCAGCAGTAACTTGGCGGTAGGGGGATTCTAACCGGGGCCTTGCGGACCCAAGTCCGCTCCCTTAACCACTAGGCCACCACTCCCCTACCACTAGGCCATCACCGCCCTAGTGATGAAAAACAACACAGTGGAACAGAGAAAGACTTGACCATGATAAAATTCTACCATATAAATATATGTTTTCACCAGGCAGCGTCAAGTGCACTCATGCAACCTCAATGAAAATCCTAGTTTAAAATTTTGAACTAGTCTCCTAGTTTTTCTGTAAAACCAGAGGCCACTGAGACCCCCTTCACCTAACAGACATATTTATAGCAGGACCAAATAACAAAAGGGGAATCTAATAACTAAATGCAGTTTATCCTCCCAACATGGAATCTTAGTTTGTACCTGATGCTGACACAAATCCAGGAATGATCACAGTAAAATAGGGCAATCCTTTTGGAGTTATCAGCCAGTGCCACTAATTTTCCAGAGGGTGACACAGTGAATGCAAGGATTTCATTTTCTGTATCTTCTGAGGCACCGTCATTACTGGAAAAAAAAAAGAAGGATGCAAGTATGTTTAGATTATTCTCTTTGTCATGAGTGCAACTTCCAATATTGGCAGTGCCATTTTATAATTATTTAAAACATTTATCAACTGATATTAACTGTGCTATATACCTTTTTTCGTCATCCTTGGCTGCCTTTGCCCTCTTCTCAGCAGTACTGCAGTCAAACACATAAGGTTCTCTGCAAAAAGAAAATTAAGTGAAAATGTTTTTCTTTTACTTGAAAAAAAAAATGCAATAACAATTTAAATATGTGAAACGTTATGTTTATCAGGACACGCGGTGTCAGGCAGTCCATATCAAATCTATGCATGACACATCCCTAAGAGTTGGAGGACGTGTACAGCAGTGGTGTGTCACTTCTAGACTAATAAGACAGGGGCTTTCATAAATAATACAAAAAGATCTGAAAAAAAGGAAACTCGAAAGGGTAAAAGATACCGTAGAAAAATGTCAGATAACACCAATAACAAAAACAGGATAATTGAATGGAAATATATACGTATATCATCAACTGTATTTAAACCTCCGACCTGTTATGTTTGCTGTGAATTGCTATAAGTTTGCTACCGATACTCAGAAGACACCAATCTTCACAAAAGTCCATTGCGGCAGCCATCACTGTCACGACGGAGGAGCTGGGGAACCACGCCGTCGCAGAATGTTTGCGTCAAACTACGAGACATCCGGTGACGTTAGCGATGTACGCTTCTAACTACGCCCCACTACTCCGTAGTGATTTTTTTCGAAGAGCTTGATTCAAATCACGTGACTGATTATGTAATTTGAACCACTTTACTGCTTCATTCGGGCTGAAGCAACAAACTGGTTTCACCCAATGAGCAGTGCTTTGAAAAACTCGCGGGTTTCAGTTGCGATGCGTTGTCTGCCTGGTCAATACTGATTGTGACTTGATCAGTGTTCGTATTGACCTGTAATGGAACCAAACATGAAGACAGATATATGTATAAGTCTGGAAGCCTTTTGAAATGGGGCAACAAAGACAAAGTTATTTTATCCAAACTATTTATCATCTAACTATTTATCAACAAACTATCATCTGTTATTCATCCAGTAATAAAGAAGAAAACACACATCATCATTATTTGTAATTCGCTGGTGAAATGTTGGCTTTGCTCCCGGGATCTCGCCTGAATAATAATAATAATAATAATAAAAACACGTCAACAATGATAAGACATAAGACTGAACCAAAGAGACGTTAGTGCTGCTTTGGTGGCGTAGTTTCATGTGTTGTATGAAAGTAGTCTTTGGCCTATAGCAGGGGTGTTAAACTCATTTCACATGGCGGGCCGGATACGGCCTTGGTAGATGTCAAGCAGACCGGACCATTAAAATTCTAGCAAACTACACTATAAATAATAAAAATATCACATCTTTCTTTTGTTTTGGTGTAAAGAAGCACAAGAGCATTGGGGAAACAATTAAATTTAATGAACAATCATTTTACAAAACATTTCATGATAATATAAATGTCATATAAATGTTAAACTTCATACATGAAACATACATACACATACAATACATACTGAAAGTTTTGTTTTTTTTTAAATAGCATGAACAGTAAAAATCTACCATACTCTTTTGTAGTGAAGCTGCTGACTAACATTAAATTGCACATTTTTATCACCACAGTAAGGATTAATTTTCCTGAAAAAGAGTTGTATTCTGAGGTAAACTTTCAAATCTACATTACATTGCAAATAACTTAATTCTAGCTGGATGTCGACCGTCAGATGAGAAGTTTTGAAAGGTGAGCAAAAAATGGAAAATTCTGTCTCGATTTCCCCTAATAACTGTAAACGTTTCTCAAAATCTCACAGTAATCCTGTAATCTTGTCTTTGTGTTTATTAGACGTTTCATAATGCTTCCTTAGATTATACTCTTACATCACAGCCACACTTTCTCCACACTGAAAACACACGGCTTTGCCTTTTACCTGAACATGGACTCCTCTGTTCTCATGGTCCACCTTACGCTTCGTCATTTTTGCTCACGCTTCAATGAGTTTTGCAGGCTACCGTTGCATTGTGGGAAATATAGTGTAGGTGCACGTGTACGTGCAAAAAACAACGGGCGGTTGTGGCGTGTGGACCGGTTCTAATACTAATCAAATATCATCCTGCGGACCATAGATTATTCATTCGCGGGCCGGATGTGGACCGCGGGACGTGACTTTAACACATGCGGCCTAGAAGAACTGTCACTGATATTGGTCTATCACTAATATCACCAGGTCTATCGTTTGGGGTAGGATCGAATCCGGCCAGGGCAGTTTGTTTTATTTCTATTAATCTATAGCAATTATTTTGGCAAATGTTTATTAATTTATTATTTGCTTTTTATTTAGTGCTAACCTGAGTAGCAAATTTCCGTCCGCATGTTTTAACCATTGATTTATAAGAAGGATAAAAAAATATTAAATTAAGTTTGCATCTGTTTTATTTAGAAATAGATCGATTCGTTATTTACGGAAGCGTATTGCTGCCACACTTAGAAGAAAAAAAATGGCTCAATATCACGTTATAACGTGATACGTTATTTCGTGATACTATCACATTATAACGTGATAAGGTTTACGTTATTTCGTGAAAGTATTAAAGAGTCAGATCCGTTCTTCCTTGGTGTTATGTCCTGTCGAATAGTTGGAATAGACACACACACGATCAGCGTGAGTTTGTGCATAAACTTAACTGGACCTCCGACTAGAAGAGTACATGGTCACTCCTAGTAAACCTAACACGTAATGCATTGTGGGTAATGTGGTTTATTAAGATGACACATAACAACACATTCGGTACAATGCCATGTGCACACTAATAAAAAATCTAATTCAATGAGCCTAGTTATTGTAAAATCTCACCACCAAGCATCAATATACTGTAGCGTTCGAAATTAATATTGTGTTCATTGTTCGTAGAGTTCTATGATTTCCCATAGTCTGTGCATCCGTGCGTCTGGATCAGGGGTCGCCAACTCCGCAGCCGCATGTGGCTCTTTAACACATCCCTAGTGGCTCACTGGAGATTTTTTCAAAAACGTATAAAAATAAAAAAAAAGGACTGAAAGGACATCAAAATTGAACAAAATGGTCCTAGCGTTGTTTGTTTTTTTTTTTCAAATGTTTTACCTAGAGATGCGCTGGTCAATCGGCCGCCGATCTAAAACGCGGGTTTAATATCCAACCGACCCAATCGGTGATCCGCCGGTCACTGTCGTAAATTCTCGGTTTCGGCTGTCACATTGACACACACGCGCAGTGACAGCAGCTCAATGCGCTCAGATCAGGCTTTTTTTTACAGCGCGCCAGGACGATACCAAAACACGCTGTTTCTAACGACTGCAAATCAAAAGTAAGCCATTGAGAGTCAACGTTTGGAACAACAAACTTAACACTGTACTTAGAAAAGACATTTACGCAAACTGCTTGACGCCACCAAGTAGTCTTACCATGGACATTTGGACTTCAAACCTGAGCTCAGTGTCAACGTTGAGCCTGACACCTCAATGGCTGGATGATGATTTTGAGCTACATCAAGTTCATCTCCACTGTGTTGTGTGTTGACAGTAAAAATCAGCTCAGGGTCCACTGTTAAAACTATTCAATATTTTTTTGATGTTTTATTCTCAACCCAAGCAAATATGATGTCTATGTATGATTCTTATTATTTCTTAGATAGAACATCGGTATCAGAAAAATCGGTTTTGGCCGGTCTTTCACCCTTTATGTTTAAAAAAAACCCACAATATTTCCATCAAAAATACTATGCTAATTAATATTAGTTTAACTCTATTTATTTTACTCATTTAATAAATATGAAAATTAATAAATATTTTATTTTGATAATTGCAGGCTGTGTTTTAACTGCAGGCTGCAGGTTATTGGACTATGTGGCTATGTGGATAAGGAGGAAAGAGGAGAGTTGTATATTATTGAGGTTTGAAGAGAACTGTATTTTATTTCCATACTAAGGTCTGACATTTTGAAAGTTTTTTTTTTTTCTTGAACACTCAAATTAAAAATATGTATACGTATTGCTTGTATTTCTATAATTTAATCGAGGCAACAAAACACAAAACATGAATATTGTAATGGAGGTTAAACTTGAAGCACCAAATATTGTACAGAACTATGTTTACATGGTGTATCACTCTCTCCAGGATGCGCTTCAAGGAAAATAAACATTTATTTATAAATGCTCGTGCTCAAAGTGCTTAGTTATTTTAATAATAAGTTATATAGCTAATATACTGAGAGCCTATGTTGCCTTCATATTAGTTTGATATACAGTAAGGCTTTTATTTTTGCGGCTCCCCACAGATGTGGTTTCTGTTTATTTGGGCCAATATGGCTCTTTGAACATTTTGGGTTGCCGACCCCTGGTCTGGATGAACACATGACCCAGGGGCGGGGGGAGCAGAGTGGAAGAGAGCCTGAGTGAGAGTGTGAAAGAAGACGTAGTAGGTCCATGTGTTCTGTCTATTGGCGTGGTTACAGCTGACAGAGACCAAACTTTGTAATTAAATCTTTGCAAGAAATGCGGGATTGTTAATTAATACCTCGACAAATATTACACGTCCGGCTGGACGTTACAAAACAATTTAACTGAACCCTGTAAACAAGCACTATCCGTGGCGGAGAATTTGAGTTTAACATTCGCTTCATACTTGCGTATGTATCACGAAATAACGTGATAGTATCACGACATAACATAAAACTTATCACGTTATTTTGTGATATAACGTGATACTGAGCCATTTTTTTTGTTTTCTAAGTGTGGCAGCAATACGCTTCCGTAGAAACTAACTAACTAAAGAACTAGAAGGAACTAAAAATCCCGCCTTGCATTGCGTCATACTTTTTTACTGGCCGTCTTCCCTGACGTCTTGTACACTAATTGGTTCATCAAATGTGACTAAAATATACGGAAGTAATACAAGCAGCGGACTGACGAAAGTGACTGTCGAGGTGTTATCGTGAGCTTGGGTATTTAAATGAAAAAATTACGTACAATGTACCGCTGTTTGAATACTTTTGTCTAACCACGTCGCAGAAAGGACCTGCTTGAACATCGTAGGGCTTCAGGTAACCGACCTTCGTCGATTTGTCATACAGTAGTTTCTGGTCTCATCTTCATAGCCTCTTACTTCGTTATTGTTTCCTTGTCTAGTAAAAACATTGTGTAATATATAAGTTGTATATGGCGTTGACGATTCCGAGCTTTACAGGGAACCACGTTATATTAACCTCTCGTTTGAGTCTCACTCATTTGCTAATGTTAACTTGGATGAAGGCCTCATTAACGGGACGTCACACCTTATTTATTTCAGTTACAACATAATGCTATCGTTCTTTTTAATAAATGCACATGGGAAACTGCAATTCATGAAACAGAGGGAAAAATCATCACATTTGTCTACCTGCTTAAAAATATAAATACGTTGCTTTTTCACATCGAATTCTCTGTGTGTCGCAACAACTTACTCTGGAAACATATTGGCGATAAAATATGTACACACACACACACATATATATATATATATATATATGTATATATATATATATATATGTGTATATATGTATA